>JAUEJK010302154.1:0-16129 GCA_032274865.1 Eryngium alpinum
TTTGTTTTTGATAAGTGCATTTGAAGGCTTAGGTCATGAGGTTAATATGACAGAAATAGCACGACATAGTTGATTATAATATATATATATATATATATATATATATATATATATATATATATTAGGCACTCTTCTATAATAAAGAGTGTAATAAATATATAATATTGATATATATGGCAAGTGGAAGGTGTATGACTTTGTACTTAACTCCCGTATAAAAGTATTTCAAAATGAAAAGATATATCTTTAAAATTTATTTTACGTATACAAGACCTCCAGTGGTCTAGTATTTATTAAATAAGAATTTACCAACTAATATTGAATCATTATAAATGATATTAAGTATATATTTTCTATATTTAATCATTTAAAATTTATAATTATTTTTGGAACGAGTAAGGAGTGGAATGAAAAATATATAAGAAAAATTAGGGGGAAAGAGAAGATTGTACTGTTGATATTTAAAAATATGGGAGAGATGCTTTTTATTATAATAAAAATTGTGAAGAAAATGATAGGAAAAAGAATGCTAATTCATTTCGAAACATGAATGAATGAGAATTAGTTAAGCCGCAAGAGAAAGAGAAATTAATGGAGAAAGAAATAAACATTTACATATACATGTTAAAGGATTAATTTAAATATCATTTCATTGTCCCCAATTTCATTCAAACCAACCAAACACAACTTAAGGTTTTAAGAGATGGTAGTTCTCGAAATCCTGAGATAACTAGAAAAAGAAAGTGGGTGGTTGAAAGTAGTGAGAGTGAGGGAGAAACACAAGCAACTGAGGATTCTCAATCTCATAAGAAGGCTAAAGGTGAGTCAACCCAAGCCAAACCTACCTCTGTTGTTTCCCAACAAACAACAATTGAAAAAGGGTAAACCACATTGCCAGGTATGCCTTTTCGAAAAGATATAACTGTTGAAAAGAGCTCCCACCAAGAGCACAGGTTATTGAGTCTGTCAAAGAGACAATTGCTGAGGGGGATATAAGGAGAAAATTGAGAATAAAGAAGTTGAGTGATCCTTCAAGATCAAAGATAGAAGCAAGTTTTAAGGAATAACAATTAGAATCACAAACAACTACTTCTCAAAGAGGAGGTAAAAGATTTAAGAAAAGGGTAATAAAGAAAAGTCAAGAAAAACAAGAGCAGCTAATGATTACAGCCCTACAGGTTTCATCGACTCTGATGAATTTGAATATGAGCTACCTGGAGATAACAAATATAAGCTTGCATACGGAGTTCTTGTTAGATCCGTTTTCTAGAGGGATTATCCAACACCTGAAGCTGTTATGCAATTTCTTTCATCTCATTATAGACAAGTAGCTGATATACAAAGAAGGTTAACACCAACAGATGAAATGAGATTTTATTTTATCCAGCATGCAGAGTATATAATTGTCAGGGAAGTGGTAGAACTAGTTCAATGCAACAGAATTTCAAGCATTGGGTTAGATTGTATATTATGTTTTCCTTCATAATATTAAAGGAAGCGTTTATCCTTCTCCAACAAGTGATATACAAATTGGCACCACACTAATTCACTCTGAAACTGAGCATGCCAATGTATTTGATGCTGAAGCAATAGATGTTGTTACACAAGAACCAATTGTTCAAAGTACAATTGACAGCACAACTGCTGATGTTGATCTAGGTGAAGCTAGAATGAGTCAAAAAGAACCAGCAGTCCAAAAAGATGCTGAGACTCATCAAGAAGACATAAGCTCTTTGGAAGATTTTGCAATTGCTATTCTACAACATTCCCAACATCCTCATGCAGCAGAGAAAAAAATCTTAGACTTCTTGCACATTCCTTCATCATCTGCTCTAACAGCTATATAACGTGTGCAAGTGAGTTCATCAATTATGGTGGGAACAGTTGAAAGAAAGCAATCTCTACAAACCTTTTCTGCACAAGAGCATCAAGAAGTAGATGCCATGATAGTCACACGGCCAGAACAACAACAACAATCTACACCTCCAATTGCCACTCATGTCTAGCTCCTCAAGTAGTTACATTTCTAACCTTTAACTCATCTTCTTCTGATCGTGACTTAGGAAGTGAGACTGATAGAATAACTGAGAAAATATCTAGCGAGAGTCAAGCCACTAAGAGCTTAGAAAAAGGAGAGAAAGAGATTAAGAGTTCTGCTATCCTTGGCATGGGAAAAAGAGATCAATAGGGGTTAGACTTAAAGATTCAAGCAAATGGAGAGGGTGTGAATGTGAGCAAGGATAAGATCCTTGAAAAGAAAAGAGTTTTAAGAATAAAGTAATAATGATTATGATGTCCTAGATATAGTGATAGAGTAAATTGCTTAAAATCTTGTATATAATTTATAAGAGCAAAAGATAGAATAAATTCTTGTTGGAGTAAATTACTTCATCCGTGGAGAATAACATCAGGTGACGATAAAGCCTCAGGAACAAATTTCTAATGTCAGGGGAGAGTTATATGTCAGGGGAGATTTGTGTTTGAGGGGATAGTTATGCATCAGGTTACAATTACAGTTAGGGGAGCAAAGTTCTACATCAAGGAAGGAAAGATCATCAGTGAACTTTGAGTATAAATGCCAACTGTAGTATCAATATTAAATCTGATGATTAAACCTCAATTATGTTATCCAATTTGCAGAATTTGGAAGGAAACTGGTGGTCCATAATACAAGTGTCATTGTGTGCTTGATCAATCAAGGAAAGAAAGAATATGGAGTGCAATATGTCAACATCAAGTGGTCCACACTAAAAGACAAATTAGCTGGACAAATGAGCATGCTATGCACATGTCAGGGGACAATTTTATAGCTTTCTTTTCTTGTATAAATAACAGCCTTGTATTATGAAGTTACTGTGATTTTTGATGTAATTTGAGTTACATAAAATTTATTAGTGAGAGAGAAGCATTGCATTGAGTGATATACAAAGAGAATAGTAGCTTGCTAAGATATTTTATGAAGTTGTTTTTAGTTAACATATTTGTAGTTAGAAAAGCAAGCTTTCTTGTTCTAGAAAACCTTCAAAGTTTTAATGAAAGTTAAACTTTGATAATTTATGTTCTTATTTCTTTCTGCAAAAGTTTTATTATTGTTGTTCATCTTATTTCTGTTGATTCTCAAGTTTTCATAGAAAAATCCAAAAGGTTGTTAAGATTTGTATTCACCCCCCTCTATAAATCTTCTAAGGCAAATTTATTGTTTCTAACAATTGGTATCAGAGCAGGAAGCTAAAGTAAGTGTTTGAAAAGATTATGGAGATTTCGGCTTACAACAACAAAGTTCCTTCCTTGAGAAAGGCAAGTATTTCTTCTAGAAGCAAACGATGTTTATACATCTCTCATCTATTGATGAAGATTACATTCATTATCTAGAGAATGGCCTGAGGTCCCAAAGAAGCTAGTGCTGGAGCAAGTTGTTGATGGAAGAACAATCCCTCAACACTTGCTGATGAAAACTAGGGATGAGATGACTACAGAAGAAAGGGAAAAGGTGAAGAAGGATAGGAAAATCATAATAATTTTGTTCAAAGGATTGGATGATGATATACTAAACAATGTGTTGAATCTGAAAACCTCAAAAGAACTATGGGATACTATTGAGGTGAACTGTGATGGAACTACTGTTGTGAGAGAAAATAAACTCCAAATGTTGATTCAAAGTTATGAATGGTTTCTTCATAAAAGTGGTGAAGATCTGTATGAATGGTCATAAAGGAAGCAAGAGATTTGAAGATTATGACTCTTGAAGATCTGTATGGAAACTTGCAAACCTATGAAATGGAAATGAAGCAAAAGCAAGACATGATAAATGACTATAAGAAAATCAAGTATGTTGCTCTGATGGCACAAAGAACATATAAACCTGATTTGGAACCTAGTTCCCTGATGAACAATCCATCAGGGGCCAAAAGAAATGAAAAATCAGGGGATGAAGTAGAAGAGAAAGAGAAAAGTGATTCTGAATGCTAATATATTGAAGAACTTGAAGCCTTAGATGATGAGTATGTTGCTTATCTTGCTAAAAGGTTTTCAAGGTTAAAGCTGAGGAAGCCAATGGGAGGAAGAAAGCCATTTGCGAAGGGATCATGTGAGAACAAAAAGATGGTGGACAATTCAAAGATTAAATGCTTTAAGTGTAATATCTTGGGGCATTTTGCAAGTGAATGTAGGTCAAAATAAGGCAACAAACGAAAAGGATAATCAAATAATGGTGCCTATTATAAGAAGAAGTACTTTAATCTATTGAATTCAAAACAGAAATGAAAATCTCTCATAGTTGAAGGAAAGGATTGGTTAGAAGGTGATGATGAAGATGAGCCCAGAATGGAATGCAATAATCTTGCTATGATGGCTACTGAAGCAAAGGAATAAGCAAGAGTTGGTGCAAAAGATGTATACAAGGATGGATACCTTTTCTATACAGCTGAATGATTTTCTCAGAGCTGAAGTTCTTAAGCATAACAATTTAGCTATTATGAGAGAAGAAGTTGTTAATGTTAGACTTGAAGCTCAGTCCAAGTAGCTAGAAGCTTTGGAAGCCAGAACGATGGAAATGCAAAAGCAACAAGAAATAGTGATGCAACTCCTGCTTGATCTCTCCATAACCAAGGGAGATGATGTCAAAAAAGGGGTGTAGTGGCCCAAAAATAGGGTCCGAAATATTAAGATGGGGAAAAAATAAAACTCAAGTTAAATAAGCCCAATAAGGCAAAAGCCCAAAGATGAGGACTCAATTAAGGAGGTGCAGAAACCCTAGAGTAAACCAGGTTATTCCAAATATGGAAGTGAATCTTATAGGTAAATCAAGTATTGATTCCTAAGAAAACCCTAATCTTGGGTGGGAAGAAAGAAGAAATAAGGTAAAGATCATTACCATTCGAATATGATTCTGATTCCTATTAGGGATCTGAAACCCCAATCCACGCCTATATAAAGGGGATGAATTCTCTTAATCAGGTACGTAATTTTAGTTCCAGCTCAGAGAGAATATACAAATAATTTCGTTACTTATTCTTGCATCTGAGTCCTCCCGGTGGGACCAACGCCACCGATTTTTACAAGTTTTTTGGCGGCTGTTCGAGGAAGACAATCATCAAGCATCAAGTAATCAGGTAATTGTTTATTTTGATTCATTATTTTGATCCATAACATTTAGCGCCATTTGTGGGAATCTGTTACAAAAAGCCACGAATGGAGAAATCGTTATATTTAAGAGCCTTGGGGCAACGACGATTCTTGGAGGAACCTATGCGTTAGCTTTAAAGATGATGATTTGGAGGAAGTCCGATCTTCATTCGAGGATCCTTTAATAATAACAACTCACTTAGGGAATCAATGGATGACCAAGATATTGGTAGACAACGGAGCAACAGTCAACGTCTTGTTCTATGCAACATTCACCAAATTAGGGTTGTCTGAACAAAGATTGGAGAAATCAAAGAACCCCATAATAGGATTTAGAGGAGAAGAAACCCCTGTCAATGGAATTATACATATCCGCATGATCCTAGGGGAAGGAGCTACAGAAGAAGCGCGAGTTTTGGAATTTGTAGTGGTGGAAACTCCATCAGTATATAATACCATATTGGGAAGGAAGGGACTACATCAATTCCAAGTTGTACCATCCACGTATCATGCGACGATAAAATTCCCGACTCCTCGAGGTATGGGAACCAGTAAAAGTGACCTAAGCACAGTGCAGGTATAGTGTATAACCACAATGAAAGAACAGGTGAATGGAGGAGAGACCCTCCCAATGGTGGAGCTACATATGTAAAGAAATTCTCAAGAGAAGAGAGGCCAACCAGCCGAAGAATTAGTTAGCATACCCTTGGATGAGGTGGACGTAAAGAAGGTTACTTATGTGGGGCTGGTTTGGAGGAAGGAGAATGACAATACTTAACTCATTTCCTACAAGAAAAGAGGGATATCTTCGCATGGACAACATCTGACATGCCCGGGATCGATCCTAATCTGATAAGTCATAAATTGAATATCTTTCCCCACAAGAAGCCTATATACTAGAAGAAGAAGAAGAACGTCGGAATGGAGAGACAATGGATCATAGACCAGGAGGACCAAAAGATCTTAGAAGCAGGATTCATCTGAGAGATACAATATGTTGAATGGGTTACCAATCCCGTATTGGTACCCAAGCTTAATGGAAAGTGGAGGATGTGTATTGATTTTACAGATCTAAACGATGCTTGTCCTAAAGATCATTACCCTCTTCCTCGTATTGATGCGCTGATAGATGCTACCGCTGGGCATAAGATGTTAATACGCTTACAATGGGTATCCTCAGATCAAGATGTATGAAAAGGACATACCCAAGGTGTCTTTCATATGGGAACATGGATTATATTGTTACATAGTCATGTCATTCGGGTTATGAAACTCAGAAGCCACCTATCAAAGGTTGTTAAATAAGATATTCGCCCCATAAATCGGACGATCGATGGAAGTATATGTTGATGATATGTTAGTTAAGAGAAAAAAAGAAGGAATCTCATATAGAAGATCTAGAAGCAACCTTCCGCATACTGTGCAAACACAATATGAAGCTAAATCCAGACAAGTGTGCTTTTGGAGCAGGAGCTGGGAAGTTCTTGGGAATGATGGTTTCTCAAAGAGGAATCAAAGCCAATCTAAACAAAATACAAGCCATTGTCAACATGAGACCCCTAACGAATGCCAAGGGAGTACAGCAACTCACGGGAAGGGTTGCTGCTCTGGGCGGGTTCTTATCTAAAGTTGGAGAGCGGTGCCTTCCATTGTTTAAGGTAATAAAGGCCGCCAAGAAATTTGAGTGGAACACCGAATATCGAGAAGCATTTGAGGGATTAATGGAGTATCTTAGCTCCCCGATTCTTTTAGCTAAACCAGAGTAGGGGGACGTATTGGTAATATACTTGGCTATATTAGAAGCTGCCATAAGCGCGATGTTGGTCTAAGATCAAGGACGAGTACAACTCCCCATGTATTATGTAAGCAAAGTCCTACATGGAGCGGAGTTAAAATATGGAAGAATTTAGAAGATGGCTTTGGTCTTAATCACGGCTGCCCAAAAACCGAGACCTTACTTTCAAGCACATACCATAGAGGTATTAACGATCAGCCACTACGATAACTGCTGCATAAACCCAACACCAATGGGAGATTAGTGAAATGGGCGATGGAGTTAAGTGAGTACGATATACGATACATGCCTCAAACAGCCATTAAAGCACAAGCCTTAACAGATTTCATTGTCGAGTGTACTATAGCCCTTGAAGAAGAGGTTACACTTGAAGAGACAAATTCATCACCTCCTGAGAATGAGGCATAAAGTTTGTATTTCGATGGGGCATCCAATGCCCGATGTGGAGGAGCGGGGGTGATCTTCAAAAGTCCCAGAGGTTTTCTTATCAGGTATGTGGTTACTCTAAACTTTGAGGTAACCCCTAACGAGGCAAAATATGAAGCTCTGATAGCTGGATTGGGATTGGAAAGGTCCATGAGGACCGAGAGACTAATGATACGAGGCGATTCACAGCTAGTGGTCAATCAGATCAATGGAGTCTACGAAGTACGTGGGCTCAAATTGGAGAAGTATGTTGATATGGCTAAGGCTATACTATAAATTCGAAAGATGGACATTGGAATTCATACCAAGAGGCCAGAAATTAGCGGATGATGACTTGTCTAAGTTCGCGGCTGCTATTCAGATAGAATATATAGGCAATATATACTTAGAAGTGCAGGATCAGCCGAGCATAGCAGCGAAACTAGTAGCACCCATTCATGTGGAAATCATTTGGATGGCACCAATAAAGGCTTATCTAATGAGGGGCGAGATACCCCATGATCCTGAACAAGCCAAGAAGATTCAAGGATGAGCCTCTAGATATATCATTATCGAAGGAATTTTATACAGAAGATCGTTTTCCATGTCATAGTTGAAGTGCTTGGGACCACGAGAAGCTTAGATGGCTTTGGAAGAAGTCCACGAGGGGCAATGCGGACAGCATATAGGAGGACGGATACTTGCATAAAAGATTATGTGACAAGGATTCTTTTGGCCATCATTGAAGGAAGAAGCTATGGAATATGTGAAGAAGTGTGATAAATGTCAAAAGTTTTCATCTTGTTGTTTGACAATGATTCTGCACTTAGATTTGTAGAGGGAGGGGGTGAATACAAATCTATTCAACTTTTTCTTCTTTTTCTGAACTTTAAACTTAACAATATAAAACTTGAGAATTGAAGGTAATATATGACGAACAGTAAGAACAAGACTCCAAAGATATATTAAAGTTAACTTTCATTAAACTTTGAAGGTTTTCAAAATAAAGCTAGGAGTAGCTTTACTTTGCTACAATCTGAAATCAATACAATATCAGCTACAACTTTTGTTCTTAGAAAGCTACACAAACTCTCTGCAGATTGCAGAGCTACTTCTTTCTAAAAACTTAGTGACTAAGAAATAATTACAAGGCATTATATACAAAAGAAAATAGTTGTAGATTATCCACTGCCATGTGCAAGGCATGCTTCATTGTCTCCTACTTTTAGCTGTATGTGAGGACCACTATCTGCACTAGGAGTCATCAACCGTTTCTTTTCCAAATCAGGTTAATTTTTATACCATGCCTTTCTGTCTGGACCACATTTGATTCTCCACAAAGTTGTACTATTGTAACGACTTTTGGATGCATTGTCAAGCTGTAAAGTGACACCTAGGATCAAATGAAGTTTCCCATGCTATTTCTTTTCCACTGAGGCAAGAACTTCCACAGCTTCTTTCTTCCATTGCTGCTTACTTCCACTGCTTTGGATTTCCACTACTTTGGTCTTCAACTGCTTTGGTTTTCCACTCCTTTGGATTTCCACTGCTTTGGTTTTCCATTATTTTTGGACTTCCACTGCTCCTTGGAATTTCCACTGCCAGTGTTAGCTTGACATTTCTTGAGCTTTCTAACACTTTAAAACCCTTCAGGCTTGAATTGTAGCTAGACAAAACTCCTTAAAATGATACTTAAATATCTAAACATTACAACTTGACATTGGCAACTAGATTACCAAATATTTATTCAAATATGCTATGTAAATTCTATATAAGTAATAGTACTTATTTTATGAACTGTTTTGGTATCATCATCATTACTACTAGCAATGGCAATACCTAATAATCTCCTCCTATTTATGAATTATCAGTTTGATAATCATAAATTCATATTTGTTTGCTGATGATTATGTTAAAACCAATAAATAAATAAAATGAATGTAAATTTGTACATGACAAAACTTCAAAATGTAGACTGCACAAGGAATAGAATAAGATATATACAAAGGACTTACAATCAATGAGAGAAGTGTATTATCACTTAGATCTGATGAGTTTGGAGATTTCAGCTAGAGGATTCACTTGTCCAATTGAAATAAATTTCTTGTTGCCAGAACCATAGTCTTCTCTACTGTCATACCCAGTCGTACTTGTTCATCAAATCCACTAGCCTCAATTGAAAAGACCTCCATTTTCTTTCCTTTATCTCTTCTTTTGAATTGCCTTTCAATATGAGACTTAATAGCTCTGAGAGTGATTCCTTCAGCATTCTGAATTTCTTTGTAGACCTTCTCCATCTTTTCTGGGTACATAATCATATTTTGCCATGAAACACTGTTCACCTTCCCATTCTCATAATAGTCCACTCCATTGATATTTGGATTGTACTTTGGCAACATTGCTACCAAAGATGGATATTGCCAAGTCTCAAAGTATTTAGATGGAGGACTTATTGCTTGAGTTGTTTCTCTCTTGATTAATTCCTTAGCAATGAAATCCCTGACCCTTAAAACTTGCTCATTTTTGTAGTCCTTTGATTTCTTCTAAGATGTATTCCAGCTCAACTAAAGGCAGACATTCCATTTCTCTGAAGGTGACCCTTTGTTCAACTCCTTCTTCATCAGTATACAAGAATTTTAATGGCTCACCATGACTATGGAATCTCTCCATTACATCATTTATCACCCTTTGCAAGTGCTCCACTCTTCCAAATAGGTGTCATCCTAAAGAGGATTTAGAGATTTTATTTTTGATATAGCTGAGTTGATATCCATCCATGCACTTGAAAAATTCCCATGTGATCACTCCATTCTTCTCTTCCCTTCTTGAGAACTTCAGAGTTATTTCCTCTTGATTTTTGTAGTTTACTAGAACTTGCACTTCCACAATCTTGTTCAAAAATTGCTCAAACTCCCTTTGTCTTAGCATGATCTGTTTGGCTAAAGAAAGCCTTGCTGGACTCTTTAGCTCACTGTTAGGAAGAACATTGATATGAAATTTTGGAGGGACTTCTTTATACAACTTTCTTCCATACATGTAGCTAGGTCTATACCTGTAGGTAGTAGCACCTTGGGGAACAGGTTCAGGAGCATTCTTAACTTCCACTTTCACCTCTTCTTTAACTTCACCTGATTTCTTTTCATCAGTTGAGGACTTAGCAGATTGCTAAGCACTTTTAGTCTTGGTACCTTGAACATTTGAAGCAGTTTGAACTTGAGTAGTTGTTTGATTCTGAGAGCCACTTTAAGGAGGAGGAGGAAAACCTGAGGCCTAGTTGGAGATTTGGAAGCATCTTTGATTACAATTCCAGAAGATTTCTTCTTTACTTTATCTTTATTGGAAATTAGATTTTCCACTGCCTTAGGCTTTTCCTCTACTTGTAGCTTTTTCTTTCCTTTATCCCCTTCTCCCTCCTTATCCACTGCCTCCTCTTCCACTGCCTTTGCTTCTTTCTTTTAGCATTAATTTCTTTCAGAGTATTATCTTGGGCAGAAAGAGAGGCCTAGATCACTGCTTCATGATTCGCATCAACCGTCTTGGTTCTTCTTCTCCCTTTACCACTTGCTTTCTTTTTTACCATACCATCAGTCTGAACTAGATTTGCAATTAAGGTTTGAGATTTCTTCAGACTGTATTCCTCCTTTTATTATGCAGTCATGTTGGCCATGACAATGAAGTCATCTACCATCTCTTGCTCCGACTTGGTCAACTTTGTGTAGTCAAAGTTGCCATTAGCAATATCTTCACCAGTTATTCTTTTTCTTTCAACTACTTCCACTGGCTTTGCTACAACAAGAGCAATTTCAGCATTAACAACCTTGTCTTCTATTGCAGCATCTATTATAGCATGAGAAGCCACTATTGACACTTCCTTTGGAAGCCTTATCCCTAGTTACCTTAGTCATACCAGCAAAGTGAGTGAAGACCACTTCTGGCAGAGCAGTTGTTGGAGGTAGAGATTGAGTCCTTGCCAATGGTGGAGCAACAGTAGCTAGATGAGCAATAGATAAGGTACCATCTCTCTCCCCCTTTTTAGCATCAGCATCATCTTTGAGGAGGGAAAGAATGGCATCCAAAGACTTAGAGATCTGAGCATTGCTTTGCTCTAACTTCTGAACTCTAGCATCCAAAGTTGATGAGCTTTTCTCAGCCTTTTTAGTAGCTTTCAAGATATTTAAACTTGTCTTCTTGTCCACCATTGCAGTCACATGGGTTTCAACATTTTGAAGCTTCTTTTTAACTGTATGTTGCAGCTTTTTTATTTCTACATCCATTGTTGAAACCACCATGTACTGGGACCTCAGAACCTGGGAGACTCCTACATTTCCAGTCTTTTTAATTTCCTTTCTAATTTTTTTTGCTCAAAGTCACTAGATTGGTTGGACTGTAGCATTGAGTATAATAGAAGGGGAAATTTTTCTTGGGTTCTTCACTTTCAAAAGCTTCCACAGATCTATTGAATGTTGTATCTTCATATGGCACATTGCACTCTTCTTCATTTAGGTTGGATATAATGGGGGTGTTTGTGTAATCTAAAAATAAGTACTTATCTGAAAAAAAGTAAATAAACAGGTACTTATTATTAGAGGTACAACCACTTATTAGTGATTAACAAACATGGCAAATATCACCCATTGAAACTTCAGAAGTCATTTTCCCCAATTGTTCCAAATCAGTAGAACTTGAAGGAGTAGGGAAAAATCCTTCTGAATTTCCAATGTTATTTTAAGAACATTATCCCCTCCCACACTCATTTCTTTTCCATGGATCTCATCCATCCTCATTCTTCTTTCTTTTTCTTGACCTTCTAAGGTCATTCTCTCCCCAAGCTCACTGGAACTTCTAAGTTACTTCTCTCTCTCACTCTCTTTTACCACGACACTCTCAAGGGTTTTGTCATGCTTCTCTCCCTTTGATGTTCTTTCAACTTCTCTTGTAATTGATCCCCTAAGAGGGCCCCTAGTGGGTGAGGGTGGCAATTGATGAGCTAATCCCATCAATGCATCTACCACAGGCAAATCTGTGGGAGAAATAGGATCTTGTGCAATATGTCCCAAGGGCAAAAGATTAGTGCTTTGGGAGACATTCACATTTATATTGGCACTATCTTCCCCTGACACATGTGAGATAACCTACAAAGAATGAGGTATCTCTATGGCTTGTTCCTCAATGGGATCCACAATGGACTGATCTCTAAATGGAGAAGTTTACGATAATTGAGAAGGATCTATGTCCATTGCTTCATTTCCAAGGGGCTCCTCAGTAGATAATGAATGCTGAGGATTTGATATGAATGGACCTAGAGTTTGGTCCATTACATCTGAAGAAAGAGTGGGAATTGTAAAGTTAGGAATTGGAGAATCAGTGGAAGAATGGGGTCGTATCACAGATTAATGTGGAGGTGATTCATCAAAAACTGTAGTGTGCATCCTTTCATGTGCATCACCTAAGTCTACAATCTTTAGATCCATTGATGGTGTTTCCAATGAATCCTTAGCTTGTGTATGTGTAGCCTCACTCAAGTGTGTCCTGGCCCTAGGACTATTTTCAATAACTACATCTTGTTGAGAAGATATATTTAGGGATGTGTTTTTGGCCTTCTTCTTAGCTAAACCCTTCTGGGAGGTTTTAGCAGCAGCTGGTTTAGGGTTTTCCTCATGTGCAGTCCCCTTCATCTTCTTACCCTTATCTCTCATTTGCACACTCTCCACTTCCTCACCACCCTTAGTCATTGTGGTTTCAACTTCATCAATTAGTCTTTTGGTACCTCTTGTCTTGGTAAAAGCAAGAGGCTTGGCTTTATATTTGATTAAGTGAATGAGTGGTGCATCAGTGGAAGGATTAGAGTTGGTAGGACTCTTATCCATAGATGCAGAATAAGAAGATTAGTGGGAGTAGGAATAGGGTTAGAAGTTACCAGAGCCATATGGTAGGGAAGCTCATATGGTGTCTTCACTTGATAATATTTACAAATGTCAGTGAAGAGGCCCAGACCTTGCTTGTAGGAGAACACAGTTAGCTCCTCTCTATTTGAATTGTTGATTGCAGGCACATCCAATTGCTTGCATTGCTTGAGAATAATAAGAGATATGAATCTAGCAAAGTTTATCTCATGCTTTCTATTATTCTTAGGCCCTAATTTTCTAACTAATTCAGCAAAGATCATTTCACCAATATTGAACTTAAGATTTTTTATCATTGCATAAGCTATCCTAAGGGTGAAAGATGTGATGACTTCGAAATTTGAGCACTTTCCAGAAAATACCCTAGTTATAGTATCAAATAGATAGGATAATTCCTTCTTTCAATTCACTCTCTTCAAGTCCTTAAGCTTTAATTCCTTAGTACTATCACTCATAACCCTATTTTATAACAAATGCAATTAGGTCACTGTTACTAGGATTAACATCAAAAAAAAATTCTTTGGGCAAATTAAGATCATCACTTATAGTTTCAGGAGAAATCTTACATTCATTTCCTTGCACCGTGCAGTTGATACCCACAATTTCAACCCCATCTTCACCAACTTGGAAGTCAGCACTCGTCCATGCATCGAGCAACAAAAATTTGTACATCACTGGGTTCTCAAAGATAGCAGTTGAGTACTCAGAATTCAGAAGAAACTCCATCATTGGGTGAAAAACTTTATCCACCTTGCTAATATCAGAATAACCAACATAATTGTTGGTATAGACGAAAAACACTCCTCCAACTTTTTGAATTTCCTTGGGCGCCTTTAGATTTTTGTAAAAGCTTGAGAAGAAGTTGGTTCTGCAAAAGAATTTTTTAGAGCAATTTGCAATGATTCTCGTAAGGGGAAAAATGAATTGAAATTGAGTATATAAGTTATCCATTGTTATTCAAATTTGAACTGTTAATTTGACAGTTAAGTACAACTTTACCCTTTTTGAACACGATCCCCTGCTCTTTTGCAAAATATGGGAATAATTTACCAAGGGAAAAATTGTAACTTAGACCAGTGGAAAAATTAGTTAGATGAGAAACAATTTTAAGTAATCCAATACTCAATGATTTGATCATGTATAAAATTATTGAACTTCTAAGTTAATATTTGACATTGATCTTACAAATTTAAAATAGAGAATGGATATTTATTTATGTAAATACATAACTGGTATCTTCCACTGCTTTACAAGGCAGGGGAAAATTATCCACTTTTATATTATAAATTTATAACCAACAATTATAACTAGAATTTTAGAGCAATAATTGAATAGATACTTCAAGAACATTGATTTCATTAATTTTTGCACCTTAGAGATATCATCAAACATTGAACAATTTAGCTTTTCATACAATTCAATTTGACAACAATTCAGATTTAAGAGCTTAAATTGATCATACCCAACTATCCAACCAACCTAGAAAAGGTAGCTTCATCTAGAGGCTTAGTGAAGATATCTGCAATCTGTTCATTAGTGGGAACAAAATGTAGTTCAATGTTTCCATCTCTAATGAAATGGTACCTTATATCAATGTGCTTAGTTCTGAATGATGAACTAGATTCAGAGCAATGGCAATGGCACTTGTATTATCACACAGGATTGGAATAGCTTTAAGATTGAATCTATAGTCTAACAATTGATTCTTCATCCATAAGACTTGGGCATAGCAACTAACAACAACAATATATTCAGCTTCAGCAGTGGAAGTTGAGATAGAATATTACTTCTTGATAAACTATGAAACTAGCCTTCCACCAAGAAATTGACAACTGTCTGTAGTGCTTTTCCTGTCAATTTTGCATCCCCAAAGTTTGCATCTGAATAACCAACCAATTCAAATCATGTGCCCTTTGGATACCACAAAGCAAAGAACAAAGTATACTTAACAAATCTCAAAGTCCTCTTAGCTGCCATGAGATGTGATTCCTTTGGATTGGCTTGATATCTAGCACACAAGCAGGTTACAAACATGATGTCTGCCCTGCTTGCAGTTAGATATAAGAGAGAGAGCCAATAAGCCTTCTATATTCTGTAGGGTCCACATCATTTCCATCTTTATCAAGATCAATCTTCACAGCTATAGACATAGGAGTTTTGGGAACTTTGAAATCCACCATATCAAACTCCTTCAATAATTTCTTTGCATACTTTCGTTGATGAATAAAAATCTCATCAGAAGTTTATTTGATTTGCAATCCCAGAAAGTAAGACAATTCTCCCATCATACTCATTTCAAACTTGCTTTGCATGAGCTTAGAGATTTTTTTACAAAGCTTTTCATCAGTGGAACCAAAGATTATGTCATCAACATAAATTTGAACTAGAATTAAGTTCCCCTGATGTTTTCTATGAAACAAAATCTTGTCTACAACTCCTCTTGTGAACTTATTTTTAATTAAGAACTTGGCCAAGGTATCATACTAAGCTCTGAGAGCTTATTTTAATCCATACAGTGCCTTATCCAATTTGCAAACATTATCTGATAGTTTTGCATTCTCAAAACCTGGTGGCTACTGCACATACATTTCCTCCTCCAATTTTCCATTTAGAAATGCACTTTTCGCATCCATTTGATAAACTTTGAAGGTGGAGTGTGTAGTATAAGCTAGTAAAATCCTTGTTGCTTCTAAACTTGAAACAGGTGCAAAGGTTTCATCAAAATCAATTCCCTCTTCTTGGAGATATCCCTTAGTCACCAGTCTTTCCTTGTTTCTTACAACCAGTCAATTTTCATCCAGTTTATTCCTAAACACCCATTTGGTACCAATAACTACTCTTCCTTTTGACTTGGGAATAGATTTCCATACTCCATTCCTTTCAAATTGATTTAACTCTTCCT
>JAUEJK010303242.1:0-16126 GCA_032274865.1 Eryngium alpinum
TAAATTCGAAAAGATTCTGTGAATTGTATTCAACCCCCCTTCTACAATTCATCTTGATTCCGGGACAAACAAAAGAAATAATATTAAAACTCTATAATTCTACATTTTTCTTATCAAAATTAATTTTTATATTTTTAGATATAAATTATAGACAACATAATTTTGAGATTAGGAATGTCGGTTTCTTAATTCCTAAATTATCAATATATATATATAAGTCAAATAAATAAATTATATCTTAATATAATATTAAAATTTTTAATATATTTATTAATTTAAATAAAAAATCAATTATTAATTAATTTCTAAATACATATCATAATTCTGATCAAACATAAATTTTAATACTAATATACATCATTTGAAATATTTAAAAACTTTAAAATTAATAAATACTAGTAATCTTGCCCGCGATGCGGGGCATCCAAGAAAAATGTTGTAACAGAAGTATAATTTTAAGTAAGTAGACACTGTAGTGGATGTTCAAACAGGTATTGGAGAACAAAAAATAACAGCATATGTAGACTGTAGTTAGAATTTGGCAGAATTAAGCCAATTACAAAATAGTGTAAGCAGGAAAGATATGGCTGGCGTATATAATATTTTAATATACTTATAAACTTTTCATAGTACACCATCAATTTCCCTATACTTATGGAGAATTGATATATATTTACATTACTATCAGTCATAGTAAGAAAGAGAAGTTAATATAGAGAGCATTCAAATACAAATTTTATATTTAGAAATTATGCATCCTTTGGGAAATTACAACGAACTGAATGACAGTATGAAATTATTAACAATGTGTCATTTAGAAGTAAAACGGACTATGTTTTAATATATGTACATATATATTTCATGTAATATAATTAATTAATACTTTTACTATTATATTACACGAAATTAATAGAAATAATTGATGGCTATTTTTTGTAAGCCGAAGGGAAGACGAAACAAATATGCATTTTCTTTTAATAAATCATTGTATTTTAATATATTATTAAAAAAATAAGAAGACATATATACCGGGTATATAAAAGCTGAAGGGTTGGGAAATAGTAATACATGGTGCAATAGATATGGGTTGTATTCGAACATAATAATAGGAATGATTATTTAATTTGAAGTGGGCTTGGGTGTACGTGTACATAATTAGTCTTACTGTCCAGGAAGCTTTATTAATGAACTCAACTGTACGTTTGTTGTTGGGAAGGAGATAACCCATAAACCAAATTTGTGTAATTTCCAATGAAAGCTGACTTGTATTGATAGTGTATGTATCTGTTAGGCAGGCATGAATTAGAAAAGGAAAAAGGAAATTAAAACCCCTTAAAAATTAAAGAAATATTAAGCAATACATAAATGCTGCTTTGCGTTGGTTAATGCACCCAAAACAATTTGTAAAAAAATATACGCAAATAAAAGGGTACTATACGTTTCTTCTGCCATACTAATCGAAGAGAAATAGAAGGTCGGTTCCATACAGACGAAGCCAACTATTAGTACAATTTGGGGGAAATCTGTCGGCGCAAAATAGGAGACTGACATCTATGGAAGGCGGTGCGACTACATCTGCTTCAGGTAAGAAGATATTATATACGCATAGTTAAACAATAGACCCCTTTTGTACAACTCTGCATATATTGTATATTTGACATATATTTCATACTATTGTAGGCATGGATATAAAAAAAAATAGAAGCGAGAAATTTTTAATTCCATTGGTTCCAGAAGAATTAGTTGGCGTAAATTTGGTCAGTTGTTTATGTTTGTGTTTGATGCTTACGTGTTATTTTGTTTGCTGCCCTAAATTATATAAGTTCTATTATGGGGAGTCAGTTTTATTACTTGTTTGGTTGAATAGAAATTACCAGGGGCTATGGTTAAAAATTTGGGACACACCATTCCTCAGACCATCTACTTCTACATTCCGAATGGCGACAAATTTGAATGTCGTTACAGCCATGTGGGTCAGAGTTTTTTTGGCGCCATAAAGGTACTCAGACAATATAACGCGAAGACATATGGGCTGCTAACCTTTGAATATGTGAACGGGACGGACTTCTTTGTCAACATTTTCGATACATCTGGGGTTGAGATTGAATACCCGGGAAGTGGTAGGTTTTTCCCATACGAACCCGAAAGTAAAAGCTTTCTGACCTACCGTACTGCAGAGGAAGGTGTAATGGGTTAGTACGTTGACAGGCCATATCACTGTAAACTTAAATTTGTCAGTTCAGTTCTTATTTCGTACATTTGTATCTCATTTGTAGGACTTAATTTGGGAGTTTATTTATTGTAGTTGATTCGATTAATGCAAATACTTTGGACAATTGTTGCAAGAAGGGATGGGAGCAGAAGATATATATTCTTATAACAAACGCAAGAGTCGAAGTAAAAGAGACGGATCAGGTACTTATTATCTTGAAATATAGTATTACTATGAATGGAGCACTCGAGCGTTAACATAGACTTATTACTGCAGGTGTTACTTGATCATAACCGGGACCCGATTTCATATTGGTTTGATGGCTGTGGAATCTACCTTAGTACCAGGCATCGTGCGTGGACAGTTTATGTGCGCAAAGTGGACAAAATACGTGTATTCAGGGAGGGATGGAAAGATTTTGTAGGCGAATCAGGGGTAGAAAATGGGGACTTACTCATAATGGAGCGTGATGGTAATCCATTTCACTTCCAGATAGGTGTGTGTAAGGGTTATGACATCCTTGGCAAATCGTTAGTTGCAGGTTGTGTACAAATCCTTAAATTAGTATACTGTTGAAATAGTTAACATGAGGCATACAATATTTAGTTGTATAACGATAATATTCAACTTATGCAGGAACTTATAAACCAATGAAGTTTGTACGATTTGTTAACGAAGCCATGGTCAGCACTGGAGAGACGGTATGTGGAAAGAATTTATCTTCCCTCACTTTTTTTCTACTTTACTAACTATTGTGCTCTTAACATATCTCTAAATTCCCTACAGTTCATCCCAATTCCTTTTTGGCACAAATATGGTAATGTTTTGGAGGAAACAGTCTTCATAGCAGGAGCATGCGGGAAAATTTTCAGGATCAAATACTGCCGTGCAGCTAAGAAATTATATGGAATGCAACAAATGCTGACAGAATACAAACTGAGGAATCCATATATTATCGTATTTAGGTTTGACGACCCGAGGACACTGACTTTTGAAATCTTTGGAAAGAACCGAGTCGAATGTCACAGTAATTGAATGGCTGTGAGAGGAATTACTTCAGTTACTTGTTTGAGTAATGTTAAGTTGTGTTTCAAACTGTAATTCAGGTTTCTGATTTCTGTTGTAGGATGTTGTTATTTTTTTATGAAACTAATTATATTAAAACTGTCATGGCTCTTCGTCTGTGTGTTCGTCTGTTTGTTAACTCAGTAATCACTTAGCCTGGGTTATATAAGTATTATGCAGCTACTTGTGAAAGCAGAGTACAGATTACAGATAGTTGTAATATTGAAAATCAAGCGTGGAAAATATATTACACAAAATGGTGTACTGAGGGGAGTACAGTACTGACACACAAAACATTACACGGGACTTTTCTAATCCTTAACCGTAGAAGATAACCAACCACTATCCCAACACTATACATAATTCCTTAAGATTAACCTTATATAACACCATTAATATCTTACACAAAACATGGTTGGGGTAGCTTAAGTCTGGCTACATGATAACTTCAACACAAATAATATATTACATAAAACGTTTTTAAGTCATGATCATGTGAAGTGGGCAAACCAAATTAGGAAGAGAGTCCTAACTGTTCACCATGTCAGACCACTTCTGCTTGTTCTTAGAATCACGACTATTGAGAGAAGTGGTTGGTGTATGAAGTTGAAGCTGACTTATAGAATCAAGATGGTAATCAGCTGTAGATGTAGTTGCTTCAGTGTGTGGCTGAGATTTTGTACCCGAAACTATTGCTTGATACATCTCCGTAGGACTGGTGTACTCAGTTTCAGTGTGGCCAACGCTGACTTCAGACGCAGTGAATAGAGTACAACCCTCGGCAGTGTTATCTTTGGTAATTTCGATCAGCACTCGAACTTGCAATTCCTGTAGATCTGTTATTCCCTTAGGAAATGCCGAATCAACTGGTGCCTGTGGAAAACATATTAACAGAAAAGTAAGCTAAAAATTGGCGTGGCTACAAAATAAAACATATGTACAAAATAAATATTACAAATTCATCTTCCCCCAAGATAGAGAAAGCAGTGTGCATAGTCAGTTTGCGCACTTCACGATCAGGTAAAACCAAAGCGAATGTTCCACTTTCATCAGCACACAGTGTGAGAACATGAAACCTCCAACAACAAATAGAGGAAGATTTAAGTACACATATTTTCAAATGTCAGTATAAGGCATCTATAATATAATATATATTAGGTAGGTTAAGTTACAGAATTATACTTTCGATCCGGATATTCCACAGAGCGGCAGCATATTGGGCAGTAGAAGCAACCGTCGTCCGGACTGAGCTCTTCAAAGCAGGAAGTGCACTCGTAAAAGAACCAACTCGTATCTGGCATTATCTTCTGAATTGTCACCATGACAACAACAGTTTTCTGGGAAAATAAATTATATATATATATATATGTTAAAGAGGAGGGGGGAAAAATCTAGTATATATTCACTACCAACACTTACTCCTACAGAATCTTGATCCAACTTAAGAACTTCGTCAATAGTATGAGTGACATAGTTGAACACTCTTCTACGGCCTCCCCGATGAACAGTTAATGAAGGAGTTGTTCGCAGCCTAATTAATAAAGTTTAAGGAAAGACCCTTAAAGTCAGAGTGAAGTTACTTAATATAGTGGTAGTTGTACATATTATTCGATAACGCTTACATTTTTCGAATGTGGTGAACGGTTGGGAAGTTATAGTTAATGAAGATTAGCGTTGGTCGTGCCGTTGCAACCTCAAGAACCTCTACACGGGAAACAACCATTAGCTCAGGTTGGCTGTGAAACCAATAAATGTGTGAAGTAACGAAGGAGTGGCAGAAGTAGAAACAAACCTCTCACTATTACTATTTTGGCTGCAGCAACAATGACAATAAAGGGCTCTTCCATATCTGTAGTCAGCGCCGAATTGAAACGTTCCGCAAATTCATCCCACAACGACACTTGCACTGAGGCACTGAGCAGTATAAAAAATTATGAGACTCTATACAATCATCAAACTATAAGTCGTAGTAAAGTCTACTTACGTGCCATCTGTTAAGCTAAACTTAACAATTGCCTTTCTTGTCTGATTATCTCGTTTGCTAGTCCACCTCCTTATAGGGTGATAATCCTCCATGACACCAATAACATCTACACATATATTTGGCAGGCACATTTTCAGAAGGAACAGAAACATAAATGTCAGAACATAACTTTGTGACCAAATATAGTTGTAGAAGTTTAACCTGTGAGGTAGATGTCCTGTTTCTGACGGCTCTCAAGCTCTCCAAGATCATAAAAATCAAAAGTATTCATGGGAATAAGTGTAGGTACGTCATCGACGTCCTCAACAGTTGTGTAAGTAGTGAAGAAGATTTGGCGGTCATTATGGGTTAACAAATTCCGATCCCTTTCACTAACAGGTTTCACAGTGAAATTAGATATGATAAACACTTTGCCAACTACCAGTAGGTCAATAAACCTCAAGAAACAACTCTCTCCGACAAAAGCTTGCATGGTGACATTCTGCATGTATTTTAAAGTAGGGGGAAGTATGACTTACATATCAATATTAAGATACAAAAGAGGGAAAAATATAAAGCAACAGAGAAAAGTAAAACAGGTGATGCCCACGTACATTATCGTCGAGAATAAGTATGTTAAATCCATTGACCAGCTTATCCTCTTTTGTTGAATTGCGCCATTTCCTTATTACACGGACGATAACACTCCAATTATAACTACTACACTTTAAACTATTTAGGGGATACAAAGGCTGGGTTGCCATTAAAGATTCAGAGAGATGTGGTTCTGAGGAGAGAGTGAAGTGCAGGTGTTTGTATTTCGTTCTATGTGATGCTAGTATTTTATAGAGAAACCTGAGAAAACTGATGACACACTAAAATAAATTATGGTTAGGAGTGGTTGGGGATCGTACTTACGAATTTATTACGGGTACTGGTACAATCTCTGAGTTATTTACGTTCCATATTTTGGTGGCAGTATTTTTATGAGTGGAAAATAAATTAGTTGAGGTCATTAGTGGAACCAGTTTCTGAAAATATCTAAATGTGTAGGGGTAAGGAATACGTGGGCTTGGTTTAGCAAAGTGGCGTAGACAGGAATAATTATTATAAAAAAATGTGAGGCGGTTCGGATACTTACAGGTGTATTCATTTTTTAGTATTGAATAGCTGGTATGGCTACGGTTCCACACATGGTAGGCATTTGAGTTGAAAGGTATTTAATTTAGTTGTCCTAAGTAAAACTCTATTCATGTGGTCTAAATTTGATTAACTTTATGATACAAATTTGGATAATAACCTTCACCAAAATGAAAACATACTTCACCCACTAATGATCCTAATATTGTTTGTTTTATTATATTTTAGTATTAATAGGTTGATCATTAGAAAATGAAATTAAATATTAATAATTTTAATATAATATATATTAGAATAAAATGATTAGTATCAACTTTTTTTTTTTGGCCGATATTGCCTTTAAGTAATTGTTTTTTTCATGATGCATATATATTGATGGTAAATATATTTAAAATTTTATTTTGATAATGATTGTATAAAATTTTAAAAATAAGAGAAAAATTTATTATTTTGTTAAATTGGGAATTTGTATAAGAGTATAGTAGTGAAAGAATTTCGAATTGGTATTATTCACTTAGCGGATTTTGAATTTCTGGATCAGGGTTGGAATTCAGTCTCAATAAATTATAATGATATGAAGAGACGGATAATCTACCCAGAGGAAAGAGACTCCGAACAGGCTATGGTAAGTGACAGGCTACCTAAGCCGTCTGCAGTTGAGGGTAATATGGCATGTACAGAGGCAAATTTCAATTTTAAACATTCATATCTGGGGCCAAAACTTCTTCTGCAAGAGTGAGACTGCTGGTGATAATAGGTGATATGTAATGTACGGAAATTTAACTCTATATATAGATAAGCAAAAATGATATTCTTAGATGACATATATTATTTTTAGTAACCCACAAGTCCAGTTTATTTGAATGAGTACATGTACATATTATATGATGAGGTCTGTCGCATTTCATGCTTACACACATCCGGTTAACTTGTGGAGTAAGTAGACAAAAGTATGTCAAATAGCATACGTATAGATGTATTGGATCTTTATATATAAATATAAAGTTGAAGTTCGTAGAATGAAAAAGAACATTGAAAGAGTTTAAAGTAAATTGTGATATTAGACCTACATTTCCAACGAAGTCGGTAGAATATATTTGGTACAAAAAAGTGTAGTGGTAATATTTTCAAATTCGCAGTGCAAATACAATATTTAGTTTGGGTTAAAATTAAACTTTATGAAAATTAATTTCTGAAAATAAAAATATACACCCAATTTGTTCACAAGTAATTGAATTGTGCCAACATTTTTCTTGGGTAAAAGACCACTATTATTTCCTAGGGACACTAAGTGGGTAGTGTAATATTTATACAAAAACCATGACAATAAATATTAATTTCCCTTTTAAATAAAATCACTTCTGAAGCGTATAATAAACGATATCAATGTAATGATTAAGAATCTATAGAAAATATTTGGAAGGCACGCTTGATCAGTACACCTTAAGACGCTTGTTGTGATTTGATCGTACTTTACTTGCAAATAGTATCAAATCAGATGACCACTTGTATGAGTAATTAAAGAAGAGACATTAAACAAAACTAAAGCCCAACTCTAATAGTTTGATCCAAATTTGGATCACTTTATTCTGACCAACTCCAACTCCAACAGCACTGATCGTAATTTGAATATATATTATTAAATTGTTGCTTTATAATTTTTAGTACTTTAATAAATATAGTTTAATTTTTTTATATATTATTTTTATTGACTTTAATTGTAACAATTAATTAGTTAGAAAGCAAAATTTATTTCTTGTAATATTAAATATAAAAAATTTTTATTTATTATATAATTAGTAACTAAATAAATATTAAATATATCCTAAGTTTAATCAATTATATTTACATAATATATATTAACTTAACTAATAATCTAATAAAATAAATCCACCAAATTATTATTTTAAAATTCATCCAATTCTCAGCAGTGACTATTGGTGAGTACTGTTCACTAATCAAAATTTGGATAACTTTTTAGTGCACTCATAAGCAGTTGATTTGGGGCAAAACTGCTGCAAATTTGGATATTTAGTCCACTGTTGGAGTTGGCCTGAGAAAAAAGCTTATGAGATTATGAGAACATCCACACATGGGCAAGAGATAAGGTACTGCCACGTATATGAACCTAATTATAAATTTAGATTCGTAGCCATTTTGCTTCAAGAATTAACACTGGAAGCATGATTCGGGGTTCAGTAACTATTAGGAACAAAAATATTGATCATAGAAAGGCAGCAACAATTTAATGAAAGGTAAAATGAAGCTTGTCTCAAAGAGAGTAGTGCACTTTATTGTGCGTATGGCATCCAGGAAAAATGTTTGTAGCAAAGAGGTGGGATAGTTTTACCACAAATTACAAATACATATATACCCACACACGAAAAAACATTGAAATAAAAGTAAGTATGCATCGGCAAATAAGTGGAAGACATTGTTTGTACAACAACAACTGCAAGAAAATGATGCAAAATATTCTTCCAAAACCGTCAGGCTAATATGGCACAGAAATGCCAACATAAGTGTCTAAAACATATAATACAACCACAAACATTAATTCAAAAGCCACATATGGCATTCAGGTGTGTGCATACGCAGTCACAGAAGCCTTGAACCACCACTAACTACATCTACATCAACACAATTCCAGCGACGCACACCCGCTGCAAAGACCTCAGACCCCAACTCGAGCACAAACAAACACTTCAGCCCAACAAAATTTAGGAAACATTTCGGGACTGTTGAGGTGATGCAATTCTGTGAAAAAGATATAAAACAACATGAACAATGAAACAACCATTCAAATATAGTAAATAACAGAAGTCAATTCTGAAAATACCTTCCTATCAACGAACAGCTCCATCTGTTTGGGAGTTAAGCGGCAAAGCACATCATGAGCAAGTGTAAACGTGCTGCAGCTAAGTATGTCGTACACCTCCACACGTAAAGAACATCTAACATTCAATTACTAAGAATGAGTTACTTTGAAATGTAAAATTTGAAGACCAATTGAAAACATAAATTCAGGTTGCACCTGCGCAACGGGTAAAAGACTTGTCTGGCACAGGTACAACAATAGAGCTCTGAGAACCGCTTATTAACTTCCATTCCACAGACAGCACAAGTGTCAATACACCATTTCTGATTGCCATCAACGCTAACAATCTGGCCAAAACACTTGAGCAATAACTGTATTTTTAGACAATAGAAGAACGCGAGGATAAATATTAGTACTGAGTCGATGAAAATGACAATAGAAGTCAAATCAGTATTGGCACCGTCAAGTAACCTGCGGTTTTAGCTCGGATGCGCGGAGAGCATTCAAGCTTAGCAGATTAATAAGTTTAATGTGATGATCATTTGTGTATGAATACAACGGTTGGGTAGCAGCAGACTGAGTTGCATTTATAGTGTCCTGCAAGAGGAGTACATCTTTAATTTTTCACGGTAACGGGCAAATCATTAGAAATATATAAAAGTTTAAGTCGATTTCAATGTTAGATCGTATGAATTTAGAAGTAGTTAAATAGTTAAAATTAGATGTCGTTCATCGGTTCAATAAAATAGCTTGGAATATGAGAGCTTCGTAGTCACAACGTTTCATAATACATAAGTTTTTAACACTCTCATAAAAGCAAAATATCCATAGCTCTTACAAAACATATACCAAAAAACAATCAGTTGGTGGTGAACCGTTCCTTCTTTAGAAAGGGCAACATGTCATTCAAAGGGATATGCTCATCATTAGTGAATGAAATTGCTTCAGGGTTTTTTCTTACCCTTTCCTTGCTCGAACTGTGGCCTGTTAAAGGGGTTGAGCATGCAGAAGATAAAGGACTGGCCTCCGTACATTCCTGTAATAGAGGGATGGTAAACAATAGTTAAAATATTGTGTCTGTGCAGCTTACATATGAGGAACACTATAAATACACTACGTACAGCAATATTTCCAGTAGTGGCACCACTTGTCTGAGAAGAAACAGACTGTGATGGAACAGGCATATCATCTAATGACAGACAGGTGCACACCATTCCCTCCAAGGGATCGACAGAGGCAGGGATAATCAGAATAAGGGAGAAGGGTTTCTGGAGTATGGCATTCAATGCTATCGGTACACCATTGCATTGCACTTTCTACAAAGGGTAAACGATTCGGAATATTGAGGAGGATGTTCATTTCAGATAACAATAGGCAACATGAAGTAAACATGAGTAGATAAATAGATTTTGTACCCACCTTAAGAACACTGTCGTCTGCCAATTCACCCTCAACCTCAAAAACAGACTTCGAAATAACTTTTCGAACTTCACGGTCAAGCAACAGAACCTTCAATTGACCAGTTTCATCACCAGCAAGACACTGAACCCTAAAACTGTAATACAACCACAAAAATATCCAACAGTTTATATGAAACAATTAATTTTAATTTCTTCAAATAACCTCGGAAGAGGCGGAATACTATACAAATACATAAACAATAGTCGGTAAAAATGAATACCGCTTGTCAGGAAATGGAACGTATCGATCACAGTGTTTGCAACGAAAGCGGCGTCCATCAGCATAAACCGCCTTGTAGCAGGTAGTACAAACGTTCTCATACCAAGACTGATCGCTCAGGATAGAAACAAAACTCGCACAAACAGTAACTTCTCTCTACAGAGTATAACTTTATTGAATCAAGTTCAAGTATTGCACGGAATCTGAAATAGTAAGATAATATATTCAAAATACCAGGTTAGAGGGAAGAGATGTCAGATCCCTGATTTTGTGGATGGCGGGCAGCACATTATCAAGCTCAGCCGTAGATTTTATATGCACCAAACCATCATTAAGCCTAGGTAGTAGACAGTTGTCCGACCAAGACAACACAGTATTTATTAGAATGCAAGAATATTAAACTGTATAAAATAGTTTAAGGAAAGGAATAAACTAACTTCTTCCGAAGTAGACGAACACTGTAGTGGTCGCAGTTGAGATAGAACTTTGTTGCAGGATTACTACTAAAGTAGAGGTCTCCTACAATGAATAACGCAATTTAATTACTATACTAACCAACTTCCTTAGGCTTCCATAAGTGCAGAAACAAAAGAGAATGCATGAGAAATTACCAGTCCTATTCTGAGCTTTACAGCACATAATACTTATTATTGCCGGCTTTGTTTTAACTTGCTCCATCTCCTCCAGTAGCATGTCTCCAAACTGGTCCCAGAAAATTACTTTCGCAGAAAAGCTGTGTAATATGTGTAATTTTAATAAATGCATAATAAATAAAACGATTAACAAATTTAGGGATAGCTTTGGATAAACAGACCTTCCATTGGATATGAAGAAAGGAACAAACGACTGCGATATCTTGTTCTTGTTCATGAAGGAGTACGAAGGTTTCACTACCTCGACAACCCCAACGATATCTACAGTATTAGTAATGGGTTTTTGAGATATACACAACTCCAGTAGAATAAACAGAAGCGAAGTACAGTCACGATATTGAACAGAAAAATAACAGTAGAGGGAATACAAAGCTTGAAAATATTATCTACTGTCATGAGTGGGTCATATTTTTTTGTACAGAAACAAACTTGATATTGTTCTCAAAAAGTTACCTGACAAATACAGGTTTTGGCAAGATAACTTCTCCACATCCGAGAGTTGATGCAAATCAAACCCAAGGTATGGAATTAAGGTGTCATTGATGCAGTCCTCTTCGAAATGAGTGTAGTTGGAAAAGAATATTCGGCAGTCATTACGAACCGGGCGAGGATATGGATCATCGTGATACTTTTTAACAGAAAAGTTGGAGATTCGATATATACGACCACAGAACAACAGCTTCTCGACTGAGAGGTATTCTTGCTTTCCCGCGAAGCACACAACGCGAGTGTTCTGCATTTGGAGGTACAAAATTTATGCATACATATTACATGCTAAAAGAGTAAAACTCTATTTTAACGGGCATGAAACAACCAAAAATAAAGACTAACCGAATCATCAATGACTAAAATGTTTATGCCGCGAACCTCCCCATTCTCTATATTTATGGCTCTCCAAATTGATAGGATACGAACTTTAATTAGCCAATCATAGCCGCCTGAGTCTTTAAGGCTGCGTAGCGCGTTCAAGTGGGAGAACACCATTACTGCTACTTAAAAAACTGTATGAGATGATTCGGCTGCAGAGGATAATAAATACAATACAATGCTAATGTAAATGGGGTAGAAGATGGTTATTTAAGGTGAAAAAGGCAAGGACAAATAAGGAAGAGGATGGGTAGGGAACAATAAAGCAGCCCTAGTGTTGATTCTGTCCACAAAGCAACATACATAGGCAGGACCGATAGCGTGAAACATAAGCTCACCGCCTCAGGCATATAAATTTAAAATTAAAAGGTCAATTCACCCATAAAATATAATTTGCCGATATGTGTTTTATGGGTACTAAAGTCTAGAAATTAAAATATTGGGTACAAAAGTATGAAAAAGGATGCGACCTGAGGCTTTGCCCTTAAATGTGTTTTGACACTCTTTTTTTGGTGTATTTGCATTTTGTACGAATGCGGTTTATTGGGGTTGTTTGGGTAACACTTATAAGTGATTGCGGCTTATAAGGTGAAAAAAATTGATATTTGGTTTTTTTTTTCAAGCACCTATTACTCCTCATATATTACATTATAAAATATGATTTTAAATAATATATTATTTTAATTATGTTTAGTTATGTTGAAACCAAATATTAAATAATTTGTAAACCAAAGTGAAATATATATAAATAAATAGATGTTCCATAATCTAATTAGTACTTCAATTCAAAATAAAATCAATATAATAGTATGCCTGCATTATAAATGCATGAAAAATATTAATTAACATAATTAAGGAAAATATAATAATATAAAAAATGGGAAATATTAGATATGAAAGATATTAAATTATTTGGTACCAAAACACTACAGATAAATTAAAAAAGATAAAAATGTTGGAATACATATAAAAAAATTTATAATATAATCTTCTAATATAAGAAATAGAGCAATATAGATGTTCCATAATCTAATTACTACTTCAATTAAAAGAGAACTTAAAATAAGAGTATGACTGCCTTTAAAAGAAGTAGTATAGTATATATTAATTGTTAAAAAAAGCATGAAAATTCCTATATTAGGAAATTAAGGATAATATAATAACATAAAAAAACAAAACTAATAGATATAAGAGATATTAAATTTTTTTTATAAGAAAAAATTAGAAACACCTCTTTTAAGATAAATAGGTTGAAATACATATAAATAATTTATAATATAATCTTGTAATATATGGAAAAATATTATAAAATACATATATTTAAAAAATGTAATGTATGTTATAATTGGTAATCTATATTTAATTTAGAATATATAATAAGGACTCCAGTAGACCGCATAGATGGTGTAGTAAGAAGTTGGTCAATGAGTTATAGTTTAGAGAGTGTGAGTTTAAAGTTGAGTAATCAGCGTAGAGAGAAATAACCTAAAAGATATTTAGTAAAACACTATAAGTTATTATGTGTTTGACAGTGTTTAACTCCAGCAAAAAAATTGGCAATTATAAGTTGCGGGAACTTATAAGTGTCTAAACGAAAGAATCCCTATTTACAAAAGTACGCTACCAGTATACTACGTTTATTCAGTTGTTGCTTTAGACGTACACGTTAGAGGAGGATAACGTAACAGTGTTAAAAGGTTCAATTAACACCAACACTCATATCGCATATTTTTACATAATCCAGTAGCTGAGAATTTTTTGGGTACTGATACAACCCATATTGCACATATTTGCAAAGATTATGACCCACTCTGCATTTAACTGAGCTGGTAATTTTAATATTTTTTAATTAACAAATTGTTCTCCACATATACCATAAGTGAGTATGTGATTACAGGGCTGATAACTAAGGCCAAATTACTAAGGGGCAGTTCTTTTTTTTTTGAATCAATTCCTCATTTCAAAGTAGGGCTCAAGAGTAGTTCATTATACTGTTGTAAGGAAGGCGCATAAATCAAAATCTGAGAGGGGTACTAAATTAAAAGTTATTGAGCTAAATTTATTTCAATATTCTCGTAATTCAATAGAAAGCATTAAATTTATTAAAATTTTTAAAAAATTCACCGAGTTACATACTACAATATTTTAACTATGTGATATCTTACATTTAAATAATTGATTGTAAAAAGGATATTATTTGAATTATGTGAAATTAAGTCAAAATAAAATATTAATTAATTTTTAAACCAAACTGAAATACATATAAATAAATTAATGTTCCATAAGAAAATTACTACTGGACATCTAAATGAACTCAAAATATTAGTATGGTTGCCTTCAATAAAGTTACTATACTATATATTAAATTCTTATAAATAGATAGGAAATTTGTATGTGACCAAACTAAGGACAATATAATAATAAAAAAGAAGGAGTAATAGATATAAGAGAGATTCAAATATTTATTAGGAAAAATAATTATAATAATACATATAAATAATTTAAAAAATAATCTTCTAATAGATGAAGATGGCTATTACTGGGAACGTAAATATGGGCCAAAAAGTATGGGCTCTGTGTAATTTTTTTGGGAAACTTCTCATTTGAATATAGGGCCCAAATGTAATTGGTCGAAACGTACTAAGGAAGGAGCATAAATCGTTGTGGTAACTTCCCGTTTACAGGCAACACAGATCTAATTTAGGGATTGAACATACAAAAGGGGTAGACTACTATTGCTGAGTTACGAATTCGTGTAACTATGGATAACAGCTCGCGGGCGACGATGACGGGGGGGTCAGATAACAACGGTACAGATAATTTCCCATACCACAAATATTTATTAGACAATCAATTTTAGAAAAGTCGCTCTCATGTTAGTGTTTTTTAGTGTTTTGTATAGTTGACAATATGAAATGCCCAATTACATAATACGTGCTCCACTTTATCAAGTAATCTACATTATACCTCAACAAATACAGTTGGATTATTACTTCTATACAATCCCGCTTCCTCATCTCCACCTTCGTCATAAAATGGTAGAAACGTTTTGGTACAAAGAGAGTAAAGTACAGTAAACATGCTGGCCATTGCCAAATAACATACACATATTATACGGGAAGAAGTCATTCATCCTTCCACTTTATTTGAAAACCATAGCGTTAGTTGAGTTTCGAACAAATTATTTAAAAATGTGTATTACACAGGATGGAGAAATGCGTGAGAAGACATTTAGGGAAGTAAGACCTGTGTTTGTGCTACCTATTACTCCTGAAATCCTTACTCTGGCAGAGACGGTACACATTTGACAATAAATATCCTTTTCAATACACATCTGTACTATATACCTGAAATAATTAAGTGCAACTTCTAACAATTACATAATGAACAGCCAATACCACGAGCATTCATAAGGAAATATGGGAGAAATATTCAGAATATAATAAAATTGTGCTTCCGTAATGGAGATATCTACCAGTGTCGAATCGTGAAAAGTCGTAGTGTTATATTGGGAATGCTCAAAATCTTCAAAAGGTGGGGCATGCAGAGCTGCAGCATGCTACTGTTTGAGCAAGTAACTGTGTCCGATTTCATGGTAATCGTTATTGCACCAACAGCCACTGAAATCATTTACCCTGGAGAAGGCATATACATGCCTTACCGAAAAGAAGTTAGCCAGATGTTGCCAACACCCAATCCACATGACAATTTTGCTGGTATTCATATAT
>JAUEJK010305426.1:0-16075 GCA_032274865.1 Eryngium alpinum
GCTTTGAAGCAAAGGAAAGGCCTCGATCGATCAAAACCGCAACAAAGAGTTTTCAACTCTACCGGAAGGCCATTTCAAAAAACTTCAAACTCTGGAGGAAATTTCAATGGAAAGATCATCAAATCCTCTAGCAAAATTCTTCCTCAAAACTCAAAGGAACAAGCTCTGAAGATCAATATGTTTGCTACGAATGCAAACAACCGGGTCATTTCAAGAAGGATTGTACAAAGCTATTAAAAGGATGTGTTCTAGTTGATGATCACGCTTGGGATCAAAGTGAAGACGAAGAGACTCCCGAAGATGAGGAAGAAATCGTAAATCTGGCTTTAATGGCTCTTGACGATGCTTCTTCATCAAAGGTCTCCTCTATCTCCGCTTCAATAGGTATATTCTAACTTAGATAATTTAGATTTAAATGCATTAGGAATATTTGTTAGGGAAGCCAAAAATTCTCTTCTAAATTATGAGGCCGAGCGAAGCAAAAGTAGTGAAATAGAAGCTACTTTGAGAAAAAGGGTTAGAGATCTCGAAAGGGAAAATTCTTCATTATCCACGGATTGTGAAAGATTAAAGGAATAATTAGCCAAAGAATTGAGGATTCAGTCGAGACTCAAGGAAGAACACAATGACAACAACAAGAAAATCCAGAATCTTGAAGCTGAAAATAGTTCTCTCACTCTCTATTGTGAAGAACTCAATCACGAGAAGATAAGTGTTCATGGAAATAATGAAAAGCTTCACGTCGAGCTACTCAATCTTGTATGTACTCTACTCAAATCAACCCAAAATGTATAAATTTCTTCTTGCTATACATATCAAGTAATCAACAGATCACCACCCAACATCTTAAGATTATAAAAGTATATAACTATATATATAAATATACATATAGACACACTTTACATATCCAATATAAGTAAACAAAATTGATAATTGTGGATTTGCCTGAAGAGCTCCGGAGATAGATATATTTGCTATAGAATCAATTTCCTCTGCTCATCATCTTGGAGTACTAGAAATTGGGGGAGTTTAGAGCTTTTTATGTAAGTGAAGGTTCACCTTATGGTATATATAAAGAATAGAAAAGTCGGTGGACTATTATTTTAACACAAGAGTTTTGCTTAGTCATCAACTAATACTTCCCCCTGATTACATGTATTATTTATATAAGAAACTTGTTAACAATAGGAAGTAACAAGTGGTTGCCTTCACACCACAAGTTTCTTTTAATTTTTTTAATTATTAATATATATAAAGCAAACAATTATGATATATCATCCTCTCTAAATGCATTTATCTTAATCTTATCCCTTTGAACTTAAACTATTATTATTATTATTATTATTATTATTATTATTATTATTATTATTATTATTATTATTACAAATCACTTTTACAAGATTTTAAAATAAACAAATTTTAGGAACTTTAAACTATCCACCAATTCAAAAGTCATCTCTCAGCTATGGCACTGGAACTCAGATAGAAAGACCAGCTCCCAGTGCAGTTCCATCAATAACACAACTTCATCAGTTTCCAATCTCTTCAGTTCACTTATCAGCTCATATGGATTATTTGGATCACTTGATAGATATTCCTGCCAATGCCTTGGAAAATCTCAATTTCTCTACTGTGTTCAGAAAGACTCCAGCAGTGTCAATGTATGCTAGAAGACTTCCTCCATGAGCAAATGTTGTTACATTTGGGGGAAATCTTCAGATATCTATCACATGATTAGAAGTCAGTTGAAGGCCATTCATGTAAATCATTATGTCAACTGCAATCCTGGAGATTATAAAGGTATTCAAGGTCTTCTAATGCCACATACCAATCCTGAGGAGTTTATAAGGAAGATTGACTACTTGGCAGCTCAAGTTCAAAGAAAAAACTGGAGAACAGTTGGAAAGTTAAGGGGAAGAAATCAAGTTGTGATCCTTCCTGCTCCATGGTTAAGAAATAGGGCGATATATTAGTTGCAGGACCTTAAAGATCTTGTAAAGATGGGAGAGGATACCTGTGATTTTTTTTTTTTATCAATAAGCTCAACATGCATGTTATCACTTCAAAATAAAGGGAAGCTAACAGGATTGAGAAGTACAAACTTGAAGTGTCCAACTTTCCTTTGAAGCTAAAGTTTTTTAATCTGTCTGGAGAAGATGATGAGTTCCTATACTACCACTATTTCTTTACCTTTTCTCAAGGTGAACTCGAGTACGTACTTGGATTGATCGGGAACCTGAAAGATCTCACTTTCAAAATATTCTACCAAGTTCTGAAACTAGACCTAGACAGATGCAACAGTGGACAACACAGACTTGGAAGGGTTATTGAAGTGAATGAATCAAGATGTATGTGTGGCATTGGATTTGATAAGAAGAACTCTCAAGCAAGAAATGTCAACGATCCCATCAAATTCATCAGTTCAGGCACTTATGAAATGAAATCTAAGTTCTAGAAACTTTTTCCATTAAGGTACATTTTAATTTTGCAGTTTCAGATTTGAGTACTGCATGTACATAATTGTATAGAATTATAAATAATGTCTTTTCTTATTTTGGGAATAGGATACACTTTAAGTCATACAGTTTTATTTCTTATTACATTCATTATTCTTTATTGGGGGTTTTGACATCATCATTGGTGCCTGAAGATATGCCTTACAATCGTAAGACATATCTAGGGGGAGATTGTTGGAAATATGAACCAAAATGATGATGTCGCTTCACTGCAATATAGTTTTTAATAAGGACTGCATAATTAAATGTGCAGTACCACACTATACTTGTACAGTTATATAGAATAACTGGAAGCTTGGGCACTGCATGTGAATACAATAATAATATTGCAGTCCCAATGTTATCTAGAACTTGAGCATTGCACATAAGTCAATAAATGTAAATGTGGTGTTCAAGGTTGCTTTTTATTTTATTTACTTAGTCAAGTAGTTGAGTTTGTCACACTGTTGTGCCATATGAAGTGAAGACTTGGCTTGCAGATCAAGTTTGCACTTGCAGTCCCTAAAATGAATTCAAATCTGAAGACAAGGTTCTGCATATGCAAGCTAGATTAAAGTTGACTAATGAGACAAGGAAAGTGACTGCTAGCTACATCAACAAGAGGACAAAAATGCTTTTAAAGAAATTGTCAAAGAACTAGAGCTTGGGATCACAAAACTGGAGGGACCACATCAATTTTAGAGTTCTGTTTGCCTTGGACCACAACTGTGGGCAGCCAACAAATAGACAAAAGATTTTCAAATTTGGTAGAATTACTTTTTAGTTCTTTTATTGTCAGACTTCTAGTTTAGGCAAATTCTGTATACAAGTAACTCTGTTTATAGCATTTTCCTTATGTTGTTTTTCCAGAGTTCTTAGAGCTTATTTTGTAACCGGAAAAACTTCATTGCATACCAACTTAGTTTTGATATATCTTTTTGTGAAGAGGTTAACTTCACTGCAGATCAACTTAGTATTGTTTAATAATTTTGTTTATTCTTTTACTTTCAATTTCATACTGCCTATACACTTCATTTGAATCTCACACACTCAGAATCAATCTATTTTCTTCATTTCGTTTGGACTGCACTCTTGACACTTCAAGATTTGCAAAAATCTGTCGAGGTGTGTTCAACCCTTTTGCACCTGTGAACTCAGAAAAAACAATATTTTTTACCCACTTCAAATTTTTTACGTGCAAGTTATGTTAAAAACTATTATTAGGGACCACGGAGTAGCATTATTTAAAAGGGAGGATCAAAAAGCATTAATGAGGCAGCGCTCACAAGACTGTGATGAGGTACAAAGTGATCGCTCGTCCATTGAATTGTCCATTTATGGTGTTTCAGAACTCAAATGTAAAATCTTGAGAACCATTTGCAATCATAAAGTTGAGCATAAACCATGAAATTAAAATTTTGAATCATTGGTTATTCATCAAAATTGTTCAGATAGCATATAAAATTAAGTGCTATATAAGTTGCCGCATAGTGTAAGTGTCATTAGAAACTAAATCCAATTTGGCAAAAATATGATATAAATTATGTATAAAAAATCTATACCGACATCAGCAGTAACAGAAAAAAACATACAGCAAAGTATCACAGGGTATCACTTGAATACAAGTACAGTATGATTATTCAATATTCATATATTGGAAGCAAAAATTGTTCATATTTAAGGAATTCTCAAATCATGGGCTTACTTGCTGAAAACACTTCAGAAGTTGTCATGGATATAAAAGGTAGTACGGCATGATATTTCCCCCCTCCAGTAATTGTATCACTTTCAAACTGAAAGCAATATGGAGCAAACTAGGGGAAACTAATAGAGCTTTTTGGATGTTACTCATAATTAGCTAAAAGAACCTCATTAACCAAATTGTCAAAGTTCTGTATGGAGGAGCCATTAGGCCTAATAGAATCTACTGCTTCATTTTTCCACTCCATTATATTCTTCCTCATCACCTTACCCTTCTCACCTTCCATTAATTCCCGAACAAGCCCTTCAACATCATTTCTCTTCACATCATTATTAATCTCCATTCCAATGCCCCATTCAACACAACAATATCGACAATTAGTCTGTTGTTCTGCAAAAAATGGCCAACATATCATCGGAACACCAGCAGCAATGCTCTCGATAGTTGAGTTCCATCCACTATGAGTCAAAAACCCACCGACAGCAGGGTGGTTCAACACTAGTTCTTGTGGACACCAGCTTGCTATGATGCCTCTGTTTTCCGTCTCACTCAGAAACTCAGGTGGCAACATAGCTGAGTCACCGGATACTACATCAGGTCTAATTATCCACAAAAAATGTTTCCTGCTGTTTGCTAATCCCCATGCAAATTCGGATAGATGTTTAGCTGACATGACCGTTATACTACCAAAGTTTACGTACACAACTGAATTAACTTCTTTCTGATCGAGCCAATCCATGCAGCTAACTTCCTCTTTCCATAAGTTAGAGCACATGAAATTAAGCTTTTTGTCTTGCATTTGATTAAGCAATGGACCAATGGTATAAATGTTCGGTTGAATGGCTGAAAGGGCGTTCAGGGAATCTTGTTCCAAGGAATCAAAGGTGTTTAAAATGAGTGCACGACCTTTTGATATGGCATGGGATTCTATTTTCAGGTAGTTAAACAATATATCATTTGGGTCTGTTGTTCTAACAAAACTTGGAAAATCTCTTAGCTTCATTTCTTTCATTCCGGGAATATCATCCACTATCGTATCCATGTATCCATTTGTAACATAGCTCTCATCTGAACAAAAAATTATGTAAAAAAACATCTCACAAAAGAAAAGTAAAAGATTCACATAGTTACCCAATTAAACATCAATAATTATATGGTAGATGGAAGAACAATCTCTCTTAATTTTTCAACTGTTAAAGTGGTTAGGAGATCATACATTACTGAATTTTCTCACTAAGGAGTAAAAATTGATCATCATACTCTGAAAATCGGCTCAAAACAACAGGGCCGACACAACAACTCTGGGTAAGCCAAGTTCTAATTTCATGGCTAAATGACTATCCTCCACAACAGTGTCCCAAAAAGAAACAAATAACATGAATCAACTCAACTAATCTGGTAAAAGGAAATAACTGGAACTTCCAACATGTTTTTAAATTGAGATTCATTTGTAGGTCATGTTAGATCGGACTTGGTAACTGAGGTCTCAAATTGCAGCCATTGATAACACATATAGTAAACTTATACCGATCTGTAATTCGAGTCAAACTGAGTTGACCTTGTGTAAAACGAGTTATTGTTTTTGAAATGATATCAGCGGAGCTGATATTATTAATTTCGAGCCAAGGCTAAAATACTAATCGAACAAAATATGTTGTTCGAGCTCGACACATTAACACAAATTCAATCAGGAATAAACGGGTTTTAGTTTGAGATCTAGCTCAACTCAAATTACAGTTCTATCTTAAATCGGAGCCTATATTATCAAATTCGAGTAGAGACTAAAATAAAACTCGAACAAAATATCTTATTTCAAGTGGGCTCTTTAATTTATTTAAGCCAAATCGAGCAGGAATAATTGCGTTCGAGTTTAAGATCAAACCCAACTCAAATTCGCTCTTGCTAAAATTGTGTGGTGTAGAGATACAATTAAGTAAATACCTGGTAGTGGTGTATAGCCTCTTTCAACAAGTTGGCTATATTGTGTATAACCAAGCAGTCCACAAGCACTTGTTGTCCAGAAAATCACTTGAGGAATACCAAATTGTTCAGCAGCTTTGAGGGTGAAAGCCATCACACCATCAGCAACGATACATGTCACTGGCGGCACATCTGAACCCGAATCATCACAATCACTAAACTTGGTAATAAGGTTGGTAATTGCTGGTAAACAGTGTGTTGGAGTGTATTTAAATAGTGAGGCTATGTCTTGAGTTACACAAGGATCTGAAGGCGGTAAGCCATCAGGAATGGCATAGAACCGGAAATCAGGCAGACCGTCAAGTGCAGCCGGACCTTGGGAATTGAGTAGACGGTTGTGGTTAAACTCAGTGTTAACAAAAGAAATGTGGAAGCCTTTTCCGTGGAGGAGTTTGGCTAATTTCAGCATTGGGTTTACATGACCTTGAGCTGGAAATGGAATGCACATAGCATGAGGCTTATTTAGTTGCACTTGAGAACCCATATTTTAATTACTCTCTCTTGTGCAGTACTTCTGTTTGTGTATGAATGTAGGAGATCTTCCTGTGTTTATGTTGTATCTGACTTTTTGAATCTCTGGAGGCTGGGATTGTATGGGCCGTGTAGGTTTTGTTTGTTAGATTTGACTATATTTAGGTACTTCTAGTCTCTTTTATAAGCTTTTATTGACTTCTTTTAGGTGCTTTGACCACATAGCTACAGATATTATTTTTTCATTTTTTTTTGCAAATAAAAATTTAGATCTAAATTTTTATTCACAAAAAAAGATTAAAAAATAATATCTCTGGCACGTGCTCAAGCTAAATTTTTATTGAGAAAACGGGAGATGAGCTTGAGCTCATATATTTATATAAGCTTGCTTTCTACTTATGGTAATAAAAATAAATCAAAATCAATTTAAAATCAGGCCCCCTCATGGATTCGTGTAGATTATTTCATATAATAGAGTCGACTTATATTCTTACATAAGTCGGTCGACTCACCTCCCGTAAGCCCATTTTTATTTACAAAAAAAATTAAAAAATAATATCTCTGGCACATGCTCAAGTTAACAAAAACTTATAAAAAGACTAGAGGGAGTATCTTACTACTATCAAGTTTCGGTGAAGGTAACGTAGAATAGCCAACGCCTAAACGAAAAAGAGCCCACACATAACATTTTATTATACAAAAAATGATTCATCAGACTATGGTATTTTATGCCCACGATTCTGGGAAAATTCATGTTGCAGTAATAAATTATAGTAATATTGCGGGACCATCTAAAATAACAGTAAAAAATTATCTGCGGGATCTTTTTTCTTGTTGAAATAACGTGCTTTTGGATGCGTTTTTGTCTGTTATTGAGGTTAAGGAATTCGAGGTGAAGTAAAAGCCAATTCTAGGTAGTGATTTTGAAATTCAAACCTTAACAAGTTCTATATTAAAATAGGAGTTCGGCAACCTTTTCTAATGGCCAATATCTTTTTCTTTGTTTCTATCATCCAGTATTTGGCCAGTCTAGATTAGATTCGAATGGGTGAGATTAGAGAGGACTTTTAACAATATTGAGCTAGATGTATTAATAATAATATCAAATTGGGGTGTTTGGACATCTTTAGTATTATTTTAGTAAAAAAATATCAAAATAGCACTCTCTCAAATGTTGGCTTATTATAATACAATAATAACACATTTACCAAATTAGGTTAAAACGTAATTTACATATACATTTTTCTATGTGGTTGTGTCTAAAATGTCTGTTAGAAACTATTTCACTCAAAATCTTAAGATTTTGGGCAAGGTCCTTCTAAGAATCTTATACTCTTATATTTCTAATACGTCCTCTCACTCGAAAGCCCATTTTTGGATAGCCCGACTTTGTGAGATTGAAGAGTGGATCACTAGGAGCCCAGAGCCCACTAACTTAGTGTCCAAATTAAATTGAGAATATTAGGGGTGGTGGGGTTCGAACTCGATATCTCCACCAAAATCTGAGCTCTGATACCATGTTAGAAACCATTTCACCAAAAACCTTAAGGTTTTGGGGAAGTTCCTTCCATGGATCTTATACTATTATATTTCCAATAATGTCTAAAATGCAGAACAGATTTTCGTCTACTATGTAAACAAAACTGGGTTATGCATTTCTTGCGTAGACACAATTGGGTGACGTTCGAATATAAATGGAAAAAAATTGAGATTTGATTATTAATTTCATAACTAACGGATATGGGATTTGCGTCTCGTGTGGATGCGCATCCAAGTGATGCGTGAAAATTGATAAACGCAGATTATGTTACGTTTTCGTCATTGACGCAATGTGAAATTGTATTTCATTCCTAGTTTGGGGACTTAAATTCTGAGAACGATAAAAGTTAAATGTTTTCTCTATATTCCAATAATTAAAGAGGTGTATAAGGAAGAAATCCTTAATTTTATCAGCTACATATCATAGATAACAAGTTAAGTTTAAAATCTTTTCCTGCCGGATGGATCTATATTGATGATAATATTCGAGAAACTGACTCAATTGATTATACATATGATAAACCTATTGCGAAACATGTCAAAATTAACTTGAATACCAATTATCATGAATTGTGTGGTTTATTGTTCTTATAATTAAGAATTAACAGGAACATATATTTTTTGAATATAAAATATTGATGCTTGAATGCTCTTGTGACATTATACCAATAAAAGATGATGATGATATTGAACTGATATTTAGAATGGTAGTTTCTAAAAGTGGTCCTTATTTTTTGGAACTTCATCTAGAAAAATGTTCATCTCTATTAGAAGTTGAATCAAATTATATGATTGAAAATTCAACAGTTGGTAAACAGCACTAGTCTATCATTGAATATCATTAGCAATATTGAAAGTGGTGCAACAAGTAAAAAATTGTATTATATGGTTTGTGTTGATAGGCATGGAATGTAGATCTCAAACAAAAAAATTAGTGATGATAATATTCTTTTTATAAATCGATTTATTGCTTAAAGATTATAGCATCACCTCAAGAGCCAGTATTGAACAACTTAAATGATATGCTCCATTAAAAAAGACTTGAAAAAAAGAATGATTTTTCTGATAAATAAAAAGTTAAAACACATCGTGAAACATGTGTGTGTGTATGTATATATATATATATAATCACAAAGAAATAACGGTAACAAGATCGAATAAGTTGAATTGACACGTACACTGTAAAAAGAAAAGAAAGTGGTTGTGAATGAAAACTCAAAGTTAGGAAGAAAAAGTTGTATGGTTATTTTGAAATAACGGAGACTTCAGGCCCTCACATATGTTTAAACCCAATTATTTCACAACAGCATGCTAACATTAACTATTCAGATATTGCTGAAGTGCTAAAAGGTCAGGTTGCTGTAGACCCTAGTGTACGCGATTTTTTTTACTAGCTATCGTTAAGGATAAGTTTGGTGGTTATGTACCGACGAGAAAGAAGATAAGGGATGTAAATAAACAAACAATAGAAGAAGTATATAGGTTTTGGGATGAACCATACGAAGATATCCAATGAGATCAAATCCTATATCTTTTCGATACCACAAGGAAAAGTACAAAGTCCCCTTCATAAATCTTAGAATCCTTTTAGTTATGGATTGATGTGACTCCTTAGGATTGCTTGATACCTAGAACATAAGAAAGTTGTAAACATAATGTTTGGCCTACTAGCAGTTAGATATAAAAGAGATCCAATTATCCTTCTGTATTCCCTAGGATCCACATACCTTATCAAGATCAATCTTCACAGCAGTAGACATAGAAGTTTTGGCAACTTTACAATCCACCATATTAAATTTCTGAAGTAACTCATTTGTATACTTTCCTTGATGAATGATAATACTATTTAAAGATTGCTTGATATGCTGTTCAAAAAAATAAAAGAGTTCTCCCATCATGCTCATTTCAAACTTACTCTGCATGAGCTTAGAAATTTTTTCACATAATTTGTCATCAGTGGAGCGAAAGATTATGTCATCAACATAGATTTGTACTAAAATCAAGTTCCCCTGATGTTTTCTGAAGAACAAAGTCTTATTAAGCACTCCTCATGTGAATTTGTTTTCAATCAGAAACTTGGCTAAGGTATCATACCAAGCTCTTGGAGCTTGCTTCAATACATACAAAGCTTTGACTAACTTAAAGACATGATTAGATAACTTGTCATTTTCAAAATTTAGAGGTTGTTGAACATACACTTCTTCTTGCAGCTTTCCATTCAAGAAGGGCTTTTTCACATCCATTTGAAACACTTTGAAATTTGAATGAGCAGCATAAGCTAAGAAGATTCTTATAGCTTCCAACCTTACAACATGAGCAAAGGTCTCATCAAAGTTAATGCCTTCTTCTTGAAGATATCCTTTTGCCACCAGTCTTGATTTGTTTATTATTACCAATCCATATTCATCCAGTTTATTTTTGAAGACCCATTTTGTATCAATGATTACTCTTCCTTTTGGTTTAGGCACCAGTCTCCATACTCCATTTCTTTTAAGATGGTTCAATTCTTCTTGCATGGCAAAGATGCAATCAGCATCCTGGAGAGCTTCAACTTTCTTTGGCTCCTTTTGACATAAGAAACAAGAGTATAAGCATTGTTTTACAGTTGCACTCCTTGTTTGAACCCTTGAACTTTGATCTCCAATAATTAAGTTTTTAGGATAATCCCTAGAGCACTAGTTCATTTCTTAAACTCTTTCTCTTCTGGAATTTGTTAGGGTTGTTTGCATATGTATAGATGATGATGTCCATACTAGTGCATTCTAAATAAGAGTTCATACTTATACAAATTATCAGAACTCATAGAATAAGGACCTTGTAAACTCAATAGTATGCAAGTGTCAAGTTGTATCTAGAATACATATAATAAAGTAGGTTTGGGTTGTTCAATGTCAAGTCTACATGGAAACATCAAATAGAAGCCTTAATTAGCATTAGGTGAGAAGGAACAATGTCTTGAAGATCAAACGGGGATAACATGATTTATCCCCGGACGGGAATAAATGGCATCAGGGGAAAAGATCTTCATACAGGGATAGAAGCCAAGCATCATGGAAGACTTATCTCTATCTGTATAAAGTTTATCTTGTCTTCTTTCTTGAAAAAGAAGCCTCATTTCTGTTGGTGGAGTATCAGAAATTGGAGGAAACCCTATGGTCCTGAGTACACATGGCAATTGGTTGCTTAGCCAAAAAGGGAAGGAAAGATAAGAGTGCTACAAGTCACTTACATGGTGGTCCATACCATACGGGGATATCTCAAGTGGTCCACACCTTCAAGGGATTTGCAGTTGTCTCTTATCTCATATAAATAGCCATTGTATAGTTATCTTTCTGTAATCTTTTTTAGAAATCTTTGACAGATTATTCTTTATCTGTATTGAGAGAGAAATTTCAGAAAGATTGTAGCTCTTAGTCTTAAGAAATTTGATTACTTAGCAAGAGTGTAGCTCTGATTTGTAAAAGAATTAGAGAGTCCTTGTAGCTTGCTTTGTAATCTAAGTAGCTCCATAGTTGTGGAGATTTGTAGCTGAGAAAGTATCCTTGCTTGTCTCAAAAAACCTTCAAAGTTTTAATACAATTAAGCTTTGATAACTTCTTTGTTGATTTTACTTTATAAGTCTTATTGTAAATCTTCATAGTTCTTTTGGTTTGTGTTGTTTATGTTCAAGTAATCAGAAAAGGCTAAAAGTTTCTAAGAATTGTATTCAACCCCTATACAATTCTTCTTGATTTCATTGTGAATAACAAATTTACAGAGGCTCCACCTTGATTATTGCCATCATCTCCATCACTAGCTCCCCTTAAGATATTGCTTCCTGAATTGATGGATTTTCCATTGAGGCTTATTCCCCTGATGATTCATTTTCCGTTAATCTTGAGGAATCGGCCCCAATGACCGGATTATCACCTTGTGCTAAGATTTCTTGATTCTAAACATTTTCTTCAGGGGTTTGATCATCAACATGATCACTGTTACGAACTAGAAAATAGGATTACCTGATTATCGAATGCTTTATTGATGATCTCCTCGATCGTCCGCCGGAAAACCTATAAAAACCAGTAAGGGGTGGTCCCACTGGGAGGACTCGGGTGCAAGAATAAGTAACGGAATTATCTGAGTAAAATCTCTTAACTGGAGCTAGAATTGCGTACCCGATTATGAGAATTAATCCCCTTTATATAGGCATAAGTTAGATTTTCAGATCTCTGATAGGAATTAGAATCCTATTTAGATAGCAATTATCTTTACCTTATCTCTTCTTTCTTGTCACCCAATATTAGGGTTTTTTACCCTCATTAGAAATCATTACTTGATTTACTTTTAGGATTCACTTCCTTATTTGAGTCCTCTCTTTGGGCCTTGCCATATTGGGCTTATTAGCTCGAGTTTTATTCTTTCTGGATCCGGATCCTGCCTCTTTGGGCTCTAACAATTCGGACGCTATTTTTGGGCCACTACATTACCCCCTATTTTTGGGGTAATTTATTCTGCAAAAATATGACTCGTTTTTCACCAAAAATTAGGGCTTATAAAATTGCTTGTGTCATCTTTTTTCCTTGGCGCGAACTCTTTCACGCCTTTAGAATTTTACAAAAACTCGTACATATCCTCCTTGGCATTTCACGCCAAAGAAGTCCGTTTTCTTACGCCTATGGCCTTTTTGATCCCTTTTGTATCTTCCTTCCTTTGCGTCTCGTGCCAAGGGGCTAAGTTTTTTGCACCTTTGGCGTTTTTCACGGTATATTCCCTTTCTCCCTTGGCGTCTCGCGCCAAGGGCTTAATTCCAACACATCTTAGGTGTTTTATGTTGTTCTTCATCTCTTGTCCTTGGCGTCTCGCGCCAAGGGATTAAATTCCAAACACTTTTGCCGTTGTTGGTAATGTCTTTTCACACCTCATTGGTGTCACATGCCAAGGGGTCTATACCTTCGCCCGTTATGCATTTTTTAAATATTTCTTCCTTATCCGTTTGACGTTCTACGCCAAGGATCTCATAATAATTGCCACTTAGGCATTTTTCTTCACACATATCTCTTCCTCTATGGCGTCTGGCGCCAAAGATTTCATTTATGGTTTTCATCCGTACGGAACAGTTATCATTTTAAGCAATTGAAGAGGCATGTCTTCCCACGATCCTTCATCTTCCACCTCTATATAAACTCTCCATCCCAGGGAGTTTCTCATTCTTCAACTTTCCAAAACTTCTGCCTTCTTAAATTTATTCTCTCTAGAATACAGTAGCGTCATGGCCGAAAGCAGCTAGCCGAAGAAGAAATCGAAGAAGGGAAGCTTCTTAGGTAATTATCAATCTTACTTCCCATAAGTTTTACCAAGTCTTCATCAATTAAACTCATGTCTTCCTTGTTTTGATTATATAGTTGATAAAGAAATAGCCAGTCTTATGAGTCGGGGATCAAATGCCCCCCAGTTATCTACTCCTGCCACATAGCCTTCTAAGAAGAGGACTCGCGATCCCCCGTTTCCTCCTCCTCCTTCTGCTTCCAGTAGTGCTCCCTTTTAAGGGGAGTGGCAATTTGGGCCATAGGACTCCGTGGTTCAAAATGAGCATTTTGTTCATCAGTGGTCCTTAGGGTCCATTAGTCCTCGCGATAAGGAGGATATTGTCCATAGCTCTCAAACGGAGAGTATTAGGGCTTATGGCACCTAAGCTATGGCCTCGGTAAGAATTCTATATTTTATTATCGTATTTACTTCCTTTTTCCTAATACCTTCTTATATTAATAAACAACTTCTTTCTTGTAGGTCAACTGCTACTTTCAAGCAGTTTTGCACCAGGTCCACCTTCTCGAGTCTTTTCTTAACAATCAGGAGAAGAACAGCGAGAAGCTTCAAGCTGAGCTCTCCCAGGCTGATGAGAGAAATAAAGAGCTCGACGAGGAATATGCTCGTCTGACGGGGATCAACCTAGATCTTCGCAGGAAGCTGCATGATCCGACACCACCGTCATCCGACAATTCTTGAAATCTAAATACTCCTGTCAAATGAAGCTGGAGATGGCTAGGAGGAAGCTCCCTAGAATCTACAACAACTGTTGGGATGCGGCCATGAAGACTGTAAAAAGGCTTAATCCTAACATTGATGTTTCTGCTACCAAGTGTCCCATTAATCTGATCGAGTATCCAGAGGACACGTATGAAGAATTTGACTCGCAGCTTGGATCTGATGCTAACAATGAAGATCTTCATGGCGATGATGTAGCCGAAGAAGATATGTTTACTTGACGTCCACACTCTAACATTCATTGCAGTGTTGTGACATCATCATTTGATGAATATTTTTAACAATAATTATTTGGTATGAAATATTATTTGCAATCTATATGGTTAGCAAGTTCTTACAATCAAAGGACATTTTTATTGATGTGGCTATTGAAAAAATAAAAGAGTTGATTTGTTTCTTCGAGAGGCAAAGAGAAACTGGATTTTATTATGCATTAAATAGTGTCAAAAAACTTGCAAATGAAATGAATATTAATCTTATATTACCTCTAATGTGTGAAATTTAAAGAAAAAAGCACTTCGACAAAAATCCAAGTACATCATCAGTTGCTCCATTATCTTTAGAGGAGTAATTTAGGGTTTATTATTGTTGGGAATAATTGTTGATTAACCGATGATGATGATGTCTTAACAGTTTGAATAGTATAAGTGTTCGTACTTGAATAAAATAGAAAGAACACATTAGATAATAAAGACCTTGCAAACTCAGTAGTATGCAAGTGTTAAGTTGTAATTCAAGAAGTATGTTAACTCTCTCAAGTGAAGCTCATAACCACATTGATCAATATGCCTTAAGAAATCAGCTGGAAAGATCATTAGAGGTAAAAGATTCCAAGTGTAGAAGCCATGCGGGGATAGAAAATTATCCACGGACGGGAGTAGATAATCAGGGGAAAATGAAAACCTTACGGGGATAATTGATTACCATACGGGGATAGTTATCTACCATACGGGGATAAACTGGCAATCTTCAAATCATTTCTTCTGGTAGTTTGCTTCGAAAAGGAGACATTATTTTGTTAGTCTTTGCAGAATATGGATGGAATTATATGGTCCAGTGTACAGCTGTCAAAATGTGCTTAGCTATACAAGGAAATGAAGGGAGCAGATTGCAAGCTGTCAACATCATGTGGTCCTCACTATACAGGGATATCTCCTTTACTTTTTCACTTGTATAAATAATCACTTTGTATTCAGTTGTAAGTGTGCTTATCATTCAAAAAGAGAGAGAGAGAATTATCTAGCAAGAAAGAAGCTCTGTTTTGCAAAAGATAGAGAGTGATTGGTAGCTTGCTTAGCAATTGTGTGAAGCTGTTTTGTAAGACCGATTTGTGTAGCCAAGAAAGCATTCTTACTTCTCTTGGAAAATCTTCAAAGTTTTAATAAAATAAAGCTTTGATAATTCCTTTATGTTGATTAAGTTTTATTCTGTGATTATAGATCTTTATAGATAGTTCTTTGGTTTTGTTTTAAGTTTGTAAAGCAGAAAACAACAAAAATTTGCAAAGATTTGTATTCACCCCCTCTACAAATCTTATCTTAGTTATTGTGTTTAACAATTGGTATCAGAGCAGGAAGCTGAAGTAAAAGCTTGAAATGATCCTAGAGATGTGTGCTTATACAAACAAAGTTCCATTCATTGAGAAGGGAAAGTATTTCTTCTGGAAACCGAGAATGCTTATCCATCTCCAGTCAATTGATGATGATTATCTTCAGTATTTGGAGACTGGTCCAGAGGTTCCTATGTAGCTTGTTTTAGAACAAGTGGTAGAAGGCAAAACCATCCCTTAACATCTGACTATCAAGTCCAAGGATAAATTTACCAATGAGGAGAAAGAAAAAGTGAGAAAGGATAGAAGATCATT
>JAUEJK010306518.1:0-16063 GCA_032274865.1 Eryngium alpinum
GTGTGTTTGTTTTTTTTTGTATATATATATATATATATATATATATATATATATATATATATATGTTGTTTGATATGAATTTTACAATACCTTCTTAATAATGTGTACCTAAGTTATTGTTTTTGCATTATTTTTATAGCGGTTTATACGGTTAAATTTTAAAAGCGTGGCCTTCCGCATGCTCACATTGTCTTCTGGTTGGCTGACGGAGATAAATAATTACTCATGAGGAGATTGATCGTGTAATATTTGCTAAAATACCTGATAAAGAGACTGATGTTGTTGGTTATAAATCTATTTCATAATTTATGATGCACGGACCTTGTGGAGATGCGAATCTTAAGAGTCCATGCATGCTCGGGAATAGATGTACAAAATATTAACCGAAAGATTTCAATGACACTACTGTTGTAGATGATGATGGTTATGCTTTATATCGAAGGAGAGATACAAAGAGGACCGTGGAATGTAACAAAATTCACCTGGACAACAGGTATTGATCTAATTATGTTTTCACAATACAAATTATTTATTCTATTAGTCATTGTTTAGCAATAGTCTTATAACATCTTATTGACAGATTAAACATATATCTATATTATATTGCATCCTCCAGGAACCCTATAATGGAATTATATCTATACGTTTAATTTATTTCGCTTTATATTTTATTATATATTTAAATTATTCATCGTAATTAAATATGAGACACTTATCCTATCTAAATATAAAAAAATTCTTATATTTTTATTATATTACTACTATTGTATATATATACCTATAGAATAAATCTTTGTGTACTAACAGATTTTACAAATTAAAACACTATCAAATCAAAGCACAACACATGTCATAATAAAAAATACGTGTCATATTAAAAAATAATTAAATAAACGCCCACCACTGGTAAACATACGTGGCCGTAGTTAAACAAAACTCTATCCCTCTGTAACGCCACTTTTCAAATTATGATTCAGTAGTGTTTTTGTTAGTACAATCCGTTTGTACGCATAGATTTACTCATACATATATATTATATAGTATTATATCAAAATTTATATTTTTAAATTTGATTTTAAATAAATAACTAATTAATAATATAGTCTAAATTTATTAATTTTTATTTTTTATTTAATATTTTATTTAATTATTTATAATAAAAAATTTAAAATAAGAATAAAATTTATAAATTAATTTATTAAGTTTCATAATTACCCATACTTCATACATAATATATACTTATATATGTATATATATATAGTTACATCTCAAATTATGATACTTACGTCTATTAAATGACCGAAAATATGCATTCACTTGGTACGGTAATGATAATAGTCTACCTCGAAACCAAGATAATGATAATAATGATCAGAATACAGTGAAAGTGTCACCTCGAAACAAAGGGGTCCAAACCTTAGAGATAGTTGCGCATTATAGAGCTCACCAACTTCACTTGCCTTTGGGGGCGCTCGCTCGAGGCATGTTCAGATCAGTTGGTCCAAAGGCTTGAGAAGTGGGAATCTCCTGCACGTACACCCTTAATTAACTGGATTCAGATTTAAAAGCCCTAAACCTCTTCTATAAAAAATTGTCAGGGATTTGTTTTAGGAAAAAAAAAGATCAACTGTCATATACAACCCAATGGTATGATTTATATGTTTGCCTACTATCTCATGTAAAATAACAAAATAAACTGATTTATTCTTTACCTGCAGAACACACACATATTTTGCATATTTTGCACACAAAAGGATCGATCCCTCAACTTCTCCCTTGGAGCGAGACAGAACACCTAGAATGAACACCCATTAACCGGTAAGCCCATTACTATTCTAAATTTAATTCTGAAAACATGAAATAATAAAAATAAACAAATCAACCTAACAATCATTTGAACGCTAAAGAACCATCTCATCCCAGTAAAGGAAAAAAAAAAACAGTTGCAGCAAGGCTGCCAAAATCATCTTATTCACAATCCTAATTACATGCATGTGCTAAATACCTCAAAATTATTTACAACTATAATTAACTCAAACTTCTATAAAACTAAGCTAATTGTAGGTATATTGAATCAGATCCTTCCCCCCAAAACTCTCATCAGCTCAGATTTCTATTCTAGGCTGAGCTTTGGAGGGTACTTGACATCGAACTTTATCTTTAAATTACCTCTCCTCCTAGGTTCCTTGGATAGCGGGATTCCTTCGTTTGGAACAATAAGCTCATAGCCTGGCTTGACAATGTGCCTCACTGGAATCTGAATATTCCTTCTCTCCAGCATTGTCACCTCAAGGGTTTTACCTGTGAAGGACTCCTGCAGCGATATCTCCTCATTTACCAATAAATCATTACCATCCCTGATAAAGATTGTGTCATCTCACCTGAAAAACTGCCTGCAGTAAATATTTGAAGTAAAAAATACCATAAAAATAACTTTAAGACAAAATCCGTAAGCACAATCTTTTCTGAAAATTGGAATATACGATTTTCTACATTAAATCTCAATTAGCACAAGTAATATAAATAAGTTGGCTGCTGCTTACCTCTATGTTTATAGAATAGATATGTTAATAAATTTTAATTTCATGTTACATATTACCAGAATTTTATTCCTGGAAGCATACTATGTCATACCACTTTACTTATTTTTATTACTTCTTTGGACATGTATGTTGTTCCCTATCATCGTGGTTTGGTTGTAAAGTTTCAAGCGCGCATTAATGTTGAATGGTGCAATCGTTCTCGGTCGATTAAGTATCTTTTCAAATATATTGGCAAGGGTCCTGACACGGCTACGGTTTTAATGGAATATGCTGATAGTAGCATCGGGATGAATGTGGCGCATAATAGACCAAAGGCAGCTGCGTTAGATGAAATTAAAAATTATTTATCATGTCGATATGTATCAGCAGCAAAGGCATGTTGGCGATTGTTTAAGTTTCCTATACATCACAGAGAACCATATGTACAGCGGTTATATTTTCACCTTGAAAACCAACAAGAAGTAAGATTTCTTGACGATGAGCCTTTGCCAGGGGTTGTTAAGTAAGTTGATCCGGATGCTACTATGTTTATACAATGGCTACTAAGTAATAGGTGTGACGAATCTGGACGCGACCTCACATTTGTTACATATCCAACAAGATACCGATGGGATGCGAGCAAAAAATGTTGGTTTCGTCGTGAAAAAAAAATATTGATGTCGTTGGTCGTCTGGTATATGCGCATCCTGCATCTGGCGAGTGCTTCTATATGCGTTTCTTGTTAAACCTTGTGATGCGTGCAATGGAATTCGAAGATATTAGAACCGTTGATGGAGTTGTTTATTCCACATATAAAAAAGCTTGCTTCCATGGAGGTCTACTTGAATCTGATAAAGAGTGGCATATTGCGCTTGATGATGCTTCTGTTCACGCTAATGCTTCACAACTTCGAGATTTATTTGTCACTTTGTTAGTGTTCTGTGAAGTTAGTAACCCAGATGATCTTTGGGAAAAACACTGGGCTGATTTATGTGATGATATAGAATATACACAAAGGAAGTTGACAAGTTTGCCGACACTCAGAGTTGGTGATATCAATAAAGAAATGCTTGCACTCTATGAAATAAATAATTTGCTGAAATAATGCGGTAAATCTTTGGATGACTATCCTGGCATGCCAGAGCTTAATACGATAGGTAATTCTAAATATAAAAATCCACTGGTGTTAGAAGAAATGATGTATGATCGAAAAGCTCTTGAGTTACAAACGATCAAGCCTGTAAGTTATTTGAACCAGATGCAGCGTGTTATTTTTGACAAAGTTGTGCAATCTGCCTCATCAGGAAATGGTGGTCTGTTTTTTGTATACGGTCACGGTGGAATGGGGAAAACATTTTTATGGTCAATAATTATATCGAAATTAAGAAGTGAAGGTCAAATCGTTCTCGCTGTTGCATCTTCTGGTATTGCTTCTTTATTAATCGAAGGTGGAAGGATAGCTCATTCCCGTTTTAGAATACCAATTGACGCAAATGAATTCAGCTGCTGTGAAATTAAAAAGAATACACACCTAGCAGAATTAATATGCAAGATTTGTCTGGTTGTTTGGGATGAAGCTCCCATGAATCACCGTTTTGTATTTGAAGCAGTTAATCGTACTTTCCGTAATATTCTTAGCAAGATTAATCCACATGCAGAGTGAAAAGTACCTACTAACTGGAATGTACTGACTGGAGATGACATTATGGGTACAACACCCAATCATACAAAATATTGACCAAGACATTATGTGCTGCCTGATAGGGCTCTACAAATATCGTGCCTTCAGTCTCCAAACAAAAAGAAAAGTCTCCAAATATTAACATGTAATGCCCTCGCTCAAAGATCAATTTCTTTAAGATCCGTCCAACAGATCCCACCAACGCATTAAAGCACATTTTGGTTAAAAAGGAGCTGTAAAGCCGATCTCATAGTCACATACATCGTGGCCAACACAAGTTCATGTTAAATTCCTCCCTCATTCAAGAGTACCCACGAAGATGCAAATAAACTAAAACTAAAACTAATCCCAAGGAAACTTCTCATGTCAACATTGCGAAACCTTGTTATATTTGTGCTAGTCTACAAATAACATGGCTAATACTATGAAAAATAATTTAGAGACTAACAATTCACACTCCACTCCCGAATCACTAAGACCTCACAAAGTTCAAACTTCAACTCACAACAACATTTCTCTCATGTCCTTAGATACTTTATGTGCACCTCACAAAAGATATTGATATAGTCTGCAAACGATGAATAGGAAATCATCCAAGAACCAATTCACTAGTGCAGTTACCAATTCTACTAAATTTTATTGTTAAAATAACAACTATAAACAGTACAATCCAATTGGAAATCTGTTGACACACTTCTAACCTTTTTATACCTATTGTATGTAATGGAAGATAAGCTACTTTGGCAAGCATTGTGGTAAAAAATGGTTAACAGTGGCACTTCGTGCCGGATTAGAAAAATTAATTTAGATCATTGACAACTTTTTGTGGCCTATTAAATGTGAATGTAAGGATTGAGTTATGAGGTGGTTATTTCTAATATATAAACATCGCTTTGAACTTTCTTACCAGTCATTGATTCGGTTGAAACTTCTTTTTAACTTTATACCTTTTTCTGACAATTTCTTTTGTTTTCAGTAGTACGCTATAGTGGTCAAGCATATCAGATTATGGTTTTTGTATAAAATTAATAGTTACAAGTCTATAAACTGATATGTGGTTTCTTTATTAAAAAAAATCAAAGTGGGACGAAATCTATTATAGTTTAAACTCCAATAAAACACACTCTCTAGCATCTATGAAAATAAATATAATGTCCCTGTTTTGTTGTGCTATTAATTTTCTCTGAGCTAAGTTATTATATCAGACTTACTTGGGAGAATACAAATATTTTATTTATTAAAAGGATAAATGTAAAATATATATGGCCTAATATCTATCTTTATTTTAACACGTAAAATAACTATAGTATAATATAATTAATTAGTTAATCAAATATATTTCTATATCAAATATATTTCTATTGCTCACATATAATATGGGCCCATGTAGCAGAGAAAAAAGAACATAATTTACTATATACGTTCTATTCCTTCTGTGTCTTTATATGATTGATCATATACATTTTATATATGAGGTTGCTATTTTTTTTATTTGATTCAGAGAGGACGATGGACATAATAGTTTCTATGATTTGTTGTACATTAGACTTTCGTAATCAAAAGTGAATATCACCAAACAATTTTATTTTCGAAGGAGATTGAGTTAGAGATTAAGGAAAAAAAGTTTGGACCTAGCCATTCACGGTATCCCAAAATTAACAACTCCTAATACTCAGATAGACAAATCTAAATATATATAAATCTCTCTCTCTCTCTCTATATATATATATATATATAGAGAGAGAGAGACTTATATGCATTACCATTCGATTATTTTAATATTGACAACAATTAACATGCAAGAATTTCTAAATTCTTTATCGTTTCAACCTAAATGACGATTCCACACCACTGTTGTTTCGATGTTTAAGAATAACTTTGATGCCCAACAATTCTCTCACATCAGACAAATTGTCAGAATCAAAATATTGACTATCGATCTTTTTTAACACTTTCCATACACGACTAAGCGCACCACCATATTCACTTTCTTCACCTCCCTCTTCCAATAATGATTTTGTAGTACTACTTTTCTTATTACGAACAAAATAATTATATTTTTTATTAATATCAAACTCCTCAAATGGTTAGACCACACCGACTCCGTGTCATCTACAATAATTACTCCACTTTCATGCACACCCACGACGTGAAGACCTTTCTTACCTTTCTCGATACAATTTTCCCTTGATATAATTCTTGATCCAAAATAAAGCCCTTCGGGATTGAGAAATTTGGCTATGTTAACAACATTCATTTGTTCCCATAGTATATATGTATAGTTGAAACAATTGAGTAGCCTTCTCTAAGAACTCTTTAACAAACGACCTCAACTTAGTCAAATACTCATCCCCATTATACTTCCATTTGAGTACACTCCCTTCATCATCATTTGAATTTGATAAATATATTTCTTTTTCCTTTGATGAAAGTTTATTGACTAACTTAGTGTGAAGAAGAGTGTGATCTAAATCCAAAACCAAACAAAGCTTTTTCTGGTCTTGCAGCTTCGCTAAAGCGTTTTTAAGAGAATCAACTTTAGTTTGACTGCTGCAAAGATTCTCCATTTTCGTAAAAGAGAGTGCATCAATATTCTTCCCTCATTAGGTTTGACAATATATTTATATTCGATGATATAATATATATTAACTACACATAAATTATTTATTAATTGTATTAAATCATAATAACTATAGTAACTTATCATTAACTACAATATTAAGTGTCTATTCACCTAACCTTTCATTAGCCTAATGTTTATAATTTGATCCCTTTCATATTCTAGGTTTATCCCTTACACAATGGATGCGGTAAGCAGGCTTCCAGGATCTTGGTGCTAGTTCTCTCAAATCTGCACATGACCACTTAAGATCAGGGGTTTTAAGGCTTGATGTTCAAACTGGGGCATCACAAACTGAAGGTGGTGTTCATAGGTTGGTTTCTTATGAAAAAAAAATCCTTTTGATATGTCAAGCCTGTAACACAGCAATCTGGTTCTACTAAGTCTTGTAGGAAATCTATAATACACTGCATTGAAGTTGAATGTCTTAACATAGGGAGCAGAATCCAAATTAGCCTAGCCAGGAGTTTTCATGTTTCAGCAATAAAACTGTTGCCCGCCCTCTGTTGGTCCAACATAATCCTATCTCATGTCTATGTCCTAACAACAATATGCAATAGAACATACTATGTATTCACAAGGGTGTTATTTGTAGTGAAAAAAGGATTAGAATTTGTTAACTACTGATCACTATCTTTGATGTTAATGTTACAACAAGTTAGTTTATCTCTATTATCAACTACATACACGTGTATATGTATATAATATATATTTTACTGTATAGACATTCTGCATCAACTATAATGTTGATGATTCTATTTAAAAAAAGACATGCGATGTTATCTGAGTAACTTACCAGTGTTTCAACAAGGACAACTCTTTTCAAGCATTCATTAGTCAAATTTCTATCATAACATAACAACCATAGCGTCAGTGATTAAAACAATTATGTTAATTTAAACTAACTAAACAAAAATGCAAAACTTGTAAAATAACATATTAACTTACCCCTTTTTGAGTGCATAATTAGAAAGACACTCGTACATATCTACATAGAATGTAGGGAAGTAACATCTTAATGCATCCTCGATTTCATTATTCTCAAATCTCTGTTAAAAATAAAAAGGCTAAACTAAATCACACTATCACATATCTAGCTCATATAATAAGATAAACTTGAGCAAAAGTTACCTTAGGCCTGAACCTTTTGTAGCAGATGTCATTTACACGAGTGTAACTTGCAACATAAAACCGAACAATGTCAGCCTTATTCTCATACTGCAAGTTCTTGTACTGTTGTAGTTTCTTTTTATTTTTCCTTTTTGATATATTTTTAAAATATCTCAACACCTACTCATACACCCCAGTAGGTTTATCAGTCCAATCTTTAAAAAAAGTTGTCTCTCAAGCTCAATATCAATATCACCAAAAATTAAAGGATTGGACTTCATCATCATCTTTAGCCTGTGTGGAAACCGAATGCACTCTTCCAGCAACCAAAAGAAGGGGTGATTGATCAAAAACTAATATGAATCCAAGCTAAGAAATAAAGGGAAAAAATGTAAAAACACAAGAATGCATAAATAATAAAATAAGGGTGATTTGCACTATATGTACTCAAGTTTCATGAAATCAGCAGTATAGGTAATCCAGTTTCAACAGAGCACTTTAGGTAACTCAATTTAAAACTGCAAGATACTTGTAAATTGAGTTACCTAAAGTGCTTTGTTGAAACTTGAGTACCTAAAATGCAGATTTTATAAAACTTAAGTACCTATAGTGCAAATCACCCTAAATTAAATAACTTACCACTTATTATGGTCAAATTTAAAAAGTCTTTGCAACTTTAATGGTATAGTAGAATCATCATCCTTGTCCCGAAAAGAAAGGTGAACAATTGTGTGCATCACTTGTTTCAGTTGCCTTACGTCCTCGACTAATCCTTTTGGTGTTTTATCATGAAGATTAGGCAAAATTTTAATTGAACTAAAATAAAATTTTTAAATAACACATACCCATTTAAATAATGTTTTAGACAATTTAAATTTAAATTTTTTATATTAAATAAAGTGATTAACATGCTAATATAAAAAAATACAAGTAAAATAACTTTAGACCACAACCAGTAACACAATAGAGGAATTAAATCAAGAGATATACCTCAAATTAAAAGATTTTCAAGCTACTTGTATATATCAAATACAATATGTTTCGCTTCTTCATATTACCTACATCACCATTAACAGTTGTCATTATATCGATATATCGATGATGAAAAAGAGCTTATCAAATACTTTGACTTATCAACATTAATATCATAAATTGTATCAAAGATTAAAACAACAAGTATTTTAGTTTTTATTATATAAATATCATAGACAATTCTGATAATAATGCACTTAATGTAATTTTATTTAAAATCCAAAATCAATTTAAAGATTACCGAGTCTAAATATGGAATAAAAAAGTTATTAATCATCATATAACTATAAATACTTAGAATATGGTATATATCACTATTTGAGGGGCAACAACCTTCTAAAACATCAAAATATGAAAATAATAAAATCACTATATTCCTAATAAAGAAGGCAGCTCTCATCGAATTGAACTAAAATAAAGTTTTTAAATAACACATACCAATTTAAATAATATTTTACACAATTTAAATCGAAATTCTTTATATTAAATAAAGTGATTAACATGCTAATATAAATAAATAAAATAAAATAACTTTAGACAACAACCACTAACATAATAGAAGAAATTAAATCAAGAGATATACCTTAAATTAAAATATTTTCAAGCTACTTGTATATATCGAATACAGTATGTTTCGCTTCTTCAGATTACCTACATCACCATTAACAGTTGGCATTATATCGATATATCGATGCTGAAAAAGAATTTATCAAGTACTTCGAGTTATCAACATTAAATGATAAATTGTATCAAATATTAAAATAATTACAAGTATTTTAGTTTTTATTATATAGATATCATAGACAATTCTGATAATAATGCACTTAATGTATTTTTATTTAAAAGCCAAAATCAATTTAAAGATTACCAACTGTAAATATGAAATAAAAAAGTTGTAATCATATAACTACAAATACTTAGAATAGGGTATATATCACTGTTTGAGGGGCAACAACCTTCTAGCACATCAAAATATAAAAATAATAAAATTACTATATTCCACATCAATATCGTAACACATCTAATCGAACAATATTATTTAACCTAATTTGTTCGGATTAAATAAACTAAAATACTTACCCCTATGAGAACACAGTAAGTATAGTATTATTATAGCATATAAAACATGAGTCTTCTGTTGTACATTCGTTCCACACCAATGACGTACTATTGCCATGATGAAAATGGCATGTACAAATGTCTGATAAATTGAACACCTTCGACACCTCAAGCCCCGATTTTATCTAACTTAAATATTTCTAAGAATGAACAATCTTTGAGTTGTAATATGGATGATTATAAATATCATTCAAAGATTTTACTGACTCGAGCTTCTTTTTGGGTTTATAAACCGTTGTGAAAATAAAAGAACACAACATGGATAGAAATTGGCCAGATCTAGAAAAATCATGTAACGCTTTGATATGGTTACATAGGTCTCCCACACCACGTATCAAGTCTCTACATGGCATATACAAGGTTGCATCAGATATACCCAGTGTTGATCCGATATTCATAAAACGACATAACAATCGAATATGCACTTCATTCATAGAACCAGAAAATTTATACACCTCTTGAACTGGAAACTCATTTTAAAAATGAACTATAGCATGTCGTCTTTGTGTTCTAGCCCAAGATATAAAGAAATTGTAGGAATCTTGAAAGCAGTCTACTCATAAAAGCATGCGCAAAATTACAATTATCACATCCAAGGGAAGATCATCAATGGTTGTGATTTTTACGTCCATTCTACTTTAGCAAAGATCTACAGAACAATAAAATTTACACGAACACCAAATGTAATATGCTAGAAATGTATTTATATATGAGTCGTAACATTTAAAGCACCGAAACCACCTTAAAATAAAACCTAATCTATTTCATAATTCCTATAATTAATTACGTCCTAACACAGGAATATGAAAAGACATGCTATTAACGATAATTATACATATTAGTTGACATATACCTCACTATTAATAATAATTAATTATATATTTATTACTAAATAACGGTTACAATATGCTAGGAATCTATTTCATAATTCCTATAATTAATTATGTCCTAACACAAGAATATGAAAAGACATGCTATTAAAGATAATTATACATATTAGTTGACATATACCTCACTATCAATAATAATTAATTATATATTTATTACTAAATAACGGTTACAACTATACATATTCCGCCATAATAAGTCTATACACATGCTATAAAATTGATAAACCCTTCATATTACATAACTTTTTTCTTGGAATATGAAGGAATATAATAAACTTCGTGAATTATGAATTGGTGTTAATATAATTTAATTACACATTTATTGATAAAAATATTTATTCTACAAGAAATATTGTTCATATTCCGTCTATTGGAAACTACTTTACCCAACTCTATAAATACTAGACTTCATACGGTAAAATCATTTCTTCGAATTATATCATCACAATACACTACTTCTAACATGTCTTCATCTTATACAATGATAAACGCTTTACCATATCAAAATGATACTTCTACTGTTCTCATACGAGCTACGCGTATTTGGGAAGCTATCAACAGACTACAAAACAAATAATGCACACGAACGTTATACTACTCGATCAAGAGGTGAGCCTTGTGAGCATCATACAGAAAAACTACTGAACTGCCCCTTCAATATTATATCCAATCACACTATTCACATGATCTATACTAACTTTCACATACAAATTATGTAGCAATATATGTAGCAATATATGTTGTGGTTTACAGAAATGACATAATTTATATGCACAAATCACACAGGACAATCATATAATGGTCATGGTGAGGAATAACCAGAAAGGCGATTATATACCATTGCTAAAGGGGGGAAGTGTCTATACTATTTCAAATTTTAAGGTTGTGACTGGCCCGAAGCAATACAGAATTGCAGACACACCTGTAGTCATCAACTTCTTTTATAAAACAAAGATCCGCCAAATTACTGACACATGAATCATTCCTCGCTATAAATTTGAGCTCAGGGAATTTGAAAATCTTGACAGTTTAGTTGAAAATGTTAAATCATTCATTGGTGAGAAGTGATATCTACCACCTTCTGTTAATTCGAGTGTTATACTAATTTTAATTCATTTTTTAATGATAGATGTCGTGGCCATGGTTACAAGCCATGGAGATTTAGAGACAAAATCAAGTGGCTCAAGAAAAATAGACATCATTTTAGCCAACAACAGGTTTTGTACACTCCTTATACAATATAATGGTCATCTTAAACAACGTTTACAAACACCCAGAGTATTTTAATTTGTGCTCAAAGTGCATCTTCTACATACAGGGACAAAAAAATTGCAGTGACATTGTGGGAAGACAAGGCTTTACAATTTCAAACAGAACTAGAAAATGCAAAAGATAGTGGGGATTTTGTTGTGATAACAGGGCTGATGGCAAAAAAACATACTTTTAGTACTTGGAATACATATTATTACTTTTCTCTTTGTTATGAAAAAAGTTATAATTGATTTAGAAATCGCACTTATAGTATCTTTCATAATACGCAACAAATGTGACACTTTCTAACAGTGACGCCACAAAATCTTATGTCAACATCGATTATAATCCTCTCAATGAGCTTAGGGATGCAATCCTAATAGCTACTGGTAAAACCATGGCTACACTTTCGCCCCCTCTGGCCAAGCGTTTTGTTGCTATTGATGGAGATAACCTTCATGAATTATCAATTCAAGGGATTTTGGAAGTCCGTCTTCCACCAGAAAAAACTGTTCGTGCTCACGAAAATAAATAACATAATAACCTAATGATATTTTTAGAAGAATATACTTTTAATTTATATTAGAAAATTTTATATATCAATTTCCTATTCCAAAATAGGTGGTTCGCTGTTTATGCGAGGCTGAAATTACAGAAGTTCTATATGGTGATGGATTGGTTGAACTTTCAATGTTTTGAATGTGGCTGGAAGAGTAGTGAGGCTCTGACAAATATTTTCTGGTTGAAAGGTTGAAGGCAGGTCGCTACGGCTGGTCATTCCGGAGAGCTTGCCGAAATCATCGGTATCTACTGTAAGTGTCGCAAGTCAAGATTCTAGACCTGCAATAGATCCACTACTGCTTCCAGTTTTACAGCTAATATTAAATATACAACCTATTTTGATAGCATCTGAATTTTTCTCCAAAATGTTTATAAGCACCTATACATCAGTATTAAATGGACCAACTCTATTCAAATACAATAGTTGCATTAATTAAAACTAATATTTGAACCAAGAATCGCAGAGGCAGCTTAGCGTAGCATATCAGATGAAGCATTTGTAAGACAATCCAGCAAAGCTATTGATGAGCTTACAGAGACGGCTCCACAAGCAGCCCACCTAAGATTTCGGGGAACTGTGATACTAGGGCGTACAATGATATATATCATATACAAATGACATCATATGTATAGAATCACATGAGATAATGCATCAGTTTCACTAATTGATGCAAACTCAGTACCATAAATGAGTTCAAAAGTATTTAGAATTATAAACTTGAAGGTTTACTATCACTATTTGAATTTTAGAAGTTTGCAAATTGATTAGGAATAGAGTGAAATATAAGTTATTTTTTTATGCAATGGAGTGGGATTTAAGTAGGAGAAAATATGAAATCAACCATAGTGAAAGCAACATAGTACCCAAAACCCTAATGCTTCTCCAATAAAGAAGATTCCAGCAGTTTGTCTCATCAATCTTGAGCAAGGTTTGCAATTAGACGTCATCAGTTCACCATCAGAGAAACCAAATAAACGTTTGAGGGCCATCAATTTCTTTCTGAAAAGTTTTCCTAGGGGAACAATATCTTTGATTTCATTACAGGAGAAATAAATATACATACAATTCATTAATATACAACTTACATTCATAACTTTTAGTATTATACTGTATGTTGTAAGCAACAAGAATATATATTCAAATTGATCTTAATTTATTGATTATAAAGTACTAAACAATATTACACCTTTCGATATTGATCTTGATCATCACCATCAACATCTTGTGCTTATCAAAACAAGACAATGGACAAAGTAAGATTTTTATTTTTCCAGTCACTTCCCTTACCCCTCCTTTTCACCGCTCTTGCAAATTCCGACGGTGCTTCAATACTTGAGGGTCAGGTTCTTAATTCGGTTCTTGAACTTGTCTCTGAAGCATAATTTAAATTGTTAATATTTTTTAGTTTATGAAGTTGAGTGATTTTCTACGGGATCAATTTAGCTATATTGCTAAATAAACTAATCACTGGATCAATATAAGTTGTGCATATGAACACACATTAGGTTCTTATTTTTTAGAGTTTGTATGTAAGTTTTATTACTAGTTTTTGATATATAGTAAATGCAATAATTTGATAATAAGTTGCATTAGAAGTTTGGTTACTGGTTTTAAAAACTTGCATTACTTGAAAGCCAAAAAAATGTTCATTCAAATCAAGATAAAATAAGGTTTAGTGTGCACAGGCCTGAAACTACATGCTCTTGCGCTAATAATAACTAAGTTCTACCACTACAATTGAGTAATGTACAAAATTGATAATGATGATAGTTTAAGGTTTACTAGTCTGAACTTTGTATCGTGTTAGTAGTGTTAGGTATTAGCCTTAGACAATCGCTTGTTGCGTCTCCATAAAAGTTACCCTCTTCAGCTCTTCTTAATACTTGCCTTTAATTCAGTTTTGAGGGCTCAAGAGCTTAATGTTAGAAAAATAAATGATGATGATGCCTAAACCCTGATGTATGTTGTACTTTATACAATGTCATTATAGTTCTACACTTATACAGATCGTAGATACATAAAATAAATTTTTAGTATTCTATCCACTGTCATTGTATAGAATAAATGTATTGGAAGTGGATAGAGTAAGTTTTGTAAGCGATCCACTGATAATAATAACACTTGTATATGCAGTAGATTGCTTCATTTTGTATTAGCAGAAGATAGTTAGTCCATACAAAGTCAGCATATACTTCTAAAGTTTGCTTTCAGCTAAAAGCTTGCAGATAAAAGTGATGGTTGACTGCACAAGTTAACTTTGAGACAAAAAAATTAATACAATTGTTGAGTTCCAAAGATTGGAGGAAAATGAAAAGAAGCAAATTTAGTTTCAAGATCACCAAGTTCAGAAAGGCATATGTGGAAGTTGATTATGTGTTCCACCGCCAGTGATAGTTTCCAGATTTGGAAGTGGATAGTCAAAAGCTCAATTTGTTATTTTTTCAGTTTTAGAAGGGGAGTTGTATTAGTACTGTTTCCTGTTTTCATTTGTAAGTTATCTTTTACATTCTTAGAGAGAGAGGGAAATCTTTTGTATCTGAGAGTGTAGAACTTCGAAGCACCATTAATTTGGTGAGGTTACTTTGTTGCCTTGAGAAAGAAAAATCTTCAATAATATTTACCCAGATATTGTTGATAAACTTCTATGTATCATTGCACTTTATATTCTGTGATTGTCTTGTTATTCTTGCATGTTATGTTTACACCTTAAAAGATTTTCCCTAGAAGTTTTAAAGTTTGAAACATCAGTGAGATTGTATTCAACCCCCCACTTCTACAATCTCAGAATACATTGTTTCATTCTCAACACTTAATGCCTCTATGTAAAAGGAAAATAAAAAGTTCTGCAGCAACACTGTTAATTGTAACCATTCAATAATCGAACATATAGAGATCATATAATTGTACCATCAGGACTGAGAGCTTTGAAATTCCTCACTAAAAAGCATATATTCTGAATGTATAAAAGCAATTGCTCTAGAAGTCTGTCAAAAAACACCCATTATTGCAGCATAGTAAAATCCTTGAAGATCATCTGATACACATACACTAGAACTCCAAAATCCTTCTCATGGAGACACACACACATATACAGTTTTCCAGCCAGACGCACAATCTTTCAGCTCCCCCTATATGACGAACCACAAATCATCCCAACTTCAATTTTGAAAATCAACAGAAAAGAAACATAATCCATAAAGCTTCTTCACCGTTTTTACTCAGAACACAAATTTCAAAACTTAATCCAGAAAGCTTCTCCATAGTTTTTACTCAAAA
>JAUEJK010307607.1:0-16056 GCA_032274865.1 Eryngium alpinum
CGCTAGTCTTCTTTTTCACAATAAAAATCTCACCTTCTTATCACACGAACTTTTATAGTCCATTCATATTTTGAGTTTTCAAAAGAATCAATAGGATCTATTACTATCTTCTTTCGCTTCATCTACAAAATGATAAAACACATTCAATCATCGATTAGACAGACTGAGTATAATTAAATATTCAATAATGATATATAGTCCGAATAAAACACTCCGATTTTATATTCCGACTGAGGTGTCACTTTCATAGTAATTTAAAAGTGGACCCCCCCGGATTCATGTATTTCCATTCTTTTAACCCACCAATACATCATCACCACGTCAGTCGGATTAACTATTCGGCTATATTATTCGGACTATATAGCAGTACTGTTAAATATTTATGAAAAATAACAATTAGGTTCCTATATGCACCTCTTGATGACGTGAAGATTCAACCATGAAAACTTATAAGTTGTGAAGAACAAAACTGAATTTCTAATATTTAAAAAATAAAAAATAAATTATGGTCAATGAAAATTAAAAACACCTAGTAAGTTCGAGATACTTTTCAAACATGATACTTTAGTAGTGGGAAACCCGTTTCATTTTGTATATATATAAATTCTATCAAAATTTCAAATACGCTAAAACCAATAAATTTTATTGACGGTTCACACGTAGTTAATGAAAACAAATATGGATATGAATAAGTTCAGTTGAGTAAGTCGTGCAGAGATTGGAGGAGATAACAATCTAATTGTGATTATTTATCAATTTGCAGCCTAAATAATAGTTAAAAGTTATTAATTTCTTATTACACACATTTAATGGCTAGTATTTAAAAAAAAATTATAACATATTTATTAAATAGGTCTCCAATTGAGTTAATTTTTAATTTTTTAAAAAAATTAAATTAAAGTTAGTAGAAATTATAAATTTTAGTTTTTAATAAAAAAATATAAATTTTTATTTTTATATAATCTCAAAAGGTTTTAAGATATAGTATACATATTCAACTTACCAAAATCTATGTTTTCGTAAAATAGCAAAAGGATCCTTGAAAATATAATTTCTTTGGGTATGTTTATGATTAATATTAATTTTTTAAATAAATATTCAACCTCATTTACAATAATTTTAGAATTTATTAAATTATAACTTATACTTAATTTTTGGTTGAGGAAATTTATAATTTTTAAATTTATATCTCATACATATTATTAATCTTTAAATCTTTTTAATGAATTTGGTTGAATTTTAAAAAAAAATTAAAGATGTCATTTTTTTATATTTAATTTTTTTATAGAAATTAAAATCTTAACTTTTATTAAATTTTAAAAGTTTTTAAACAAATAATATATCTATTCAAACAATCAAAATATGTGTCTTTATAAAATAGTAAACTGATCAAAAAAATTAATAATATAAGGTAATATAATTTCTTTGGGTATATTTATAATTAATATTATTATTTTAATTAAAATATTCAATCAAATATTCGGTGATTTTAAAATTTATTTAATTAAAACTCACTTGATATCTGATTAAGTAAATTTATATTTGTCAAATTCATACCTCGTAAATAGTATTAAATGGATCTTGATTTAAGACTTAGTTACTTTTAATTTTTTTACTTAATTTAGTTAAATTTTTTAAAAATTATAAATGTACATTTTTATATTTTAAATCTTAACTTTTATATAATTTCAAAAGTTTATAAAAAAAATATAATATCTGAATCAAAATTTCAAACACGTGTAATGCATAAAACGTAAAAGATGGACGAAAATATTAGGTTTTGGAATACCATAGAGGCAAGTTAGTCGTACACGTGCCAATGGGTACACATAGGGCCCACATAAATAAGCTTTAGTAGTACAAAAGAAAGTAAGGGTATATCCGGTAGTTCAAGCCAAAATACTCCTCAGAAATTATTATTAGTATAGATATAGATATAGATATAGATATAGATATATAATATATACACGTGTACATTTAAGAATGAAACAACAACCTACTTGGCCACTAATCACTTCTCCACGTATACTACATTATTTTTAATTTTCACAATTAATTTAATTAAAATTTCTTTTTCTACTATTATTCGCTATTTATTATATCATAATAAATGCTCATATTATTTTAATTTAAATAAGTAATAAATTATTTTCTTACTTTACTATTCGTCAAATTTGGGTCTTGAATATATAAAAGTGTTTGAAACATTTTCTTTTGAAATCCAACGGGCTAATTATTTTTCTTTTCTCACGTAATAGTTAATTATATAAATAATAATTATTTAAATAATAATTATTTAAATAATAATTATATAAATAATAATTATAACACTAAAAGAAATTATAACAACAAAATTATTATATATATAAAAAATAGAATATTATATACTTGTAGGATCCGCGTTAAACGATATTTTTTTTGTCTAAGTGGCTGTTTGATTATGGTATCCGATATTTAAAATTTCTGAAAATTATAAATTAATGGGTGATTTAATTGTTAAAAAAATATGAGAAATAATTTTTTAGAAATTTTTATTTTTCCTAAATTAGAGGAATTTAGTAAAAATTCTTATATCTATTTAATTTTTTATTTAACTATATAAATTTTTACATTTTTTCAAAATTAAAAAATATACCTAATTTTTTTCTCACTATAAATATCTACTTTATGTTTAACTAAACGGTCACTTAAATTTTATGGGTTAAAAACTATGAGGTATAAACGGGTTATATAAATATATGTACTAAAACAAAATACATGTATATATGTATATATAACAACGAAAGTGACCAATATCCTCCTGACGAAGGAACTTACCTACTAGCTTAATTTTTTTGTTGCCCAACTTAGTCATAACGTGTTTGCTGACCTAAAAGAGGAGAATTCTAGAACGGATCATTGAAATTGACTAAAATACCCATTTCTCATTTTCTATGTCGATTTTCAAGTTTCATACTTTTAACAAAGTTTGTAATAAGTGTGGATCTCTCCAAATGGAATCTATTCCAAACATATATATATCATGATTTCTTACTTCAATTGGGTACAAATATCAAAATTGGATACTTTTAGAGATTTTTTCAGACATATTACCGATACACCGATTATTGATATTAAGTAGCAGTCATAAATTTGTATCCATTTTTCATGATATTATGCATGTATTAGATATATCATGGTAAATTCTTCAGCAAAAATGGGGTCTTCCATAACGGAATCCGATACGTAAGATTTTGAGTCTGTGCTTACATAATCTTCTTCTGTCCGAAGAAGTGATTCATCAAAATAATGAGTCGTCACTGATATCGACACATCTGAGATCGCCAAATATTTGGGAGTTCATCTATTCAATTCTTTTCCTTCTTCTTGTTGCTAGATCTCGTTTGTACACATCTTTTCTTTGTTTCTCGGGCCTCAAGTGAGTTATAGACAAAATTTGAAAAGGTCAAATCTTTGATGATTCCATCATCTATGATTGAGTTGCGAAAACTTTTGGATAGGTATCCTACATCTGAACCGAATTCTTTCTGGTTAAAGAATCTTTTTCTAGTTGCTCTGGAACAATTAGGAGATTATCTAGAAGAAATACGGGGTTCTGCTTCTGGCAAGAAGAAATATTTGAATATCAATCTCATCGATCTCATAAGTATCATACCAAACCCCATCAATCGAATCACTTTTTTGAGAAATACGAGACATCTAAGTCATACGATAAGCAGATAAGTCATTAAATGTCTTAAATAAGCAGCTATATAGCTACTTTTTATGAGGGATAAGTGCTTCAACCCTCTTATGAGTTATTAACAAACAACACCACTAAGTACAAAATTCTAAATTGTTTTATTATTTGCCTGTATGATTCTATATACTGATGGTTGGATAGCAGAACTTTATAAATCAGTAAAATTAGAATTAAATTAATTTGCTAATAAATAAAAGTTTATTGATTAAATGAGAACTTTACTAAAACTCTAATTTAAATATTGAGATTTGATAAGTCCTCCTCTCTTCCCTGCTTACTTTCTCCTTTGCTGAGTGGTGATTGGTCCATGTTTGGTACGCGCGTCTGCCTTCTTGCCTGAAACAAATGCCCACGTAGAGCCTTGGGGCTCCGGGACACCTCCGATGTAAATGTAAGATTCCGGTGACTGAGTTTTAGAGAGAGAAAGTAGAGAGAAGGTGGAGCAACATATCAGTATCAATTAAAAATGTGTAACCCCTTCTCATTTGAATGAGGGGGTACATATAGACGCTTACACACGTGCTAGGCACGAGTCCGTGCATTCTTACCTACCAAGGATAGCGACCCCTCTTCCTGTCGTAGTCTTGACCCGAGTTTTGCGCTGCATGTTGGCGTGAGGCGCGCTGACATGCTTGCGTGGATAGATGGTGACACCTAGCCGTAGGTAACTGAAGGAAAGTCCTCGGCAACTAAGTGGCCGGCTAGCTCGTCAAAGTGCCACGAACGCTACGGTCTAGGGTCGACTTTCGAGCCGTCGGCAAGCTGATCCACTTGGTGCGGTGGACTTCGATCCAGCCCAACTTCTCTATTGGGCTCGCTTCTTGGGCTTTTGATGCACTAATTATTTGTTGTTTTAATCAATTTGGGCTGGCCATTGGGCCTAGCCTATCATTTTCCCCTCACTCCCTTATTCCACCTATGGTGGGATGGGGGAGTAGAGATGATTGGAGTTGAAGTGGTTGAGGTGTCCGGGAGCGCTAAGGCGCGTTGAAATGTGCCCCCCAAGGGAGTTCCTGGTTGCGCCGAGAACTCCATTATGGGAGGTAGAGCGATAAGGGCACGTTCAAATGTGCCCCTAATGGAGTTGGCGGCAGTGCCGGCGACTCTATTATGGGAGGTAGAGCGGCGCTAGAGAGAACTCCATTATGGGAGGTAGAGCGCTAAGGGCGCATTGAAATGTGCCCTCCAAGGGAGCTGGCGGCAGTGCCGACGGCTCCATTGTAGGAGGTAGTGAGGCGCTTGGGCGCGTTGGAGTAGTCGACTGGTTATGACACTTGGAGCGTTGAGCTGTTGATGGTGTAGCCGTGAGTATGTAACGGCCATATTAATAAGGCGTAGTAATGTGGTGTAACGGCGACATTTATGGCGCATGATTGGAGAATGTGCCATAAATGCGCGCACGATTGGGGAGTGCCTTGGTAACCGTTCGCGCGTGTGGTGGGTCGGGTCGGGTAAGGTGGAGGGACGGTGTTGATCGGGTATGATGAAGCGCAGGGGTGTTGCCACGTGGACGGTAGAGATTGAGTGACGGTTGATGGGGGTGTTAAAAACCGCCAATTGGGGTTTCTTCTTCACTTTTTCAAACAGACTTACAGAACACACACAGAGAGAGAGAGAGAATTTTGGTATTTTTGCAAGCTTGAAATTTGCACGATCCGTCAACAGATTCGTGTTCGTGGTAGCGAGGAGATTCTGAATCCACTACTCATTTCTCAAGTAAGTGGCTTGATCTTTGGCCATTTTTCATTTCGAAAATCTTTCATTGTTGGTCTTTAAGTTCTTCATATTTTGTTTGGTTTTGATGTTTTGTGTGGTGGTATTTTGTTGGATAATGCATGTTTAGTGTAGATATTAAGTGTTTAGACTTATAGATGGGTGTTGGAGGGTGATTTTGTAGACTGCCATGAACAATGGGTTAGGGTTTTGGGATTTAGTTTGATTTGCATGAATTTGCGTGGGTTTGGGGTGATTTTAGTTACTGGGGTGGGGTAGATGTTGGGAGTTTGGAAGTTTTGACCCTAAAATCGTAGATTTTGGCCTCGATTTTATACTTTTGGTGACTGTTCGCGCTTGTCGGCGCCGGAAATCATGGGTTTTCCGACACCGGAGTCTGGGTTTGGGGTTGCCGGCGCTGGAAATTTTGAATTTTTCAGTATCGGAAACTAGGTAACTGCCGCTGGCGCCGGAAAATATGACTTTTCTGGTGCCGGAATCTGGGTTTATGGTGGTGATGCTCTTCGTGTTCTTCACCACCTTTGATTGAGAATCGCTAGTTTTCTTTAGTTTTGGCTCTAAGCTAGGATTTTGATTTTGTTCTTCCTTTATTTCTGTAGGTGCGCCGAGAGTACGTAGTTGGCTTGGATAATCACCTTACCGAGGGGTAGTAGGCCGAAAAGCATAAACGGAAGCCCTATTAAGCGGAAAGATCCAAGACTTTGGCCAAATCTAGCAACAAGGAAGGCCTTGAAAATGTTTGAAGCGTCGACAACTATCGGGCCTCCTCCTGGGGAGCCGCTGGCTACCATTGTCGAGGACCAGCATGCCGACGACACTCTCAAAGCGTTGACGCTATAAAAGTTAGTCAATGAGGTCACAGTTTCTATGGCCGAAGTGAAGCATGATTGGCAACTCTATGTCCAGCCAAAGTTGACGAATCGTTGAGGTGTCCTAATGCATGGGGACATCAACGGCTGTCCGAATGGCCATGGAGGGTTTATGTTCTCTAAGGCGCTGGCCAATTTCAACTGGATAAGGGACCTCTATTTTAAGGATTATAAGGCTGAGAGGGAGGCGCTCCGCAAGTTCCCCAAACGTTATGACAACAAGATGCTTGATAGGATCTTTGGGGAGTATAAGTATTGTCAGGCCCAGAGCTGGTTTGCAAAGGACATGAAGGATGCCGTCAAGTACGCCTTTGATATACTCGACGGCTATGAGTGGAGGTACCCTAAGTCATAAGTGCGTCCTTACCACAGGCCGGTCGGTGGATGGATCTCAATTCAAGTGGCATTCTTTAGAGCTGGTTTCCGGCTGCCGATGCACCGGTTCTTCTACACAATGATTGATGAAGTACTGGAGTGTGGCTTGGGCCAGATAACTCTAAATTCTTACCGGTCAATCACCACATTCATTGCGCGGTGTGCCGAGATGGGGTGGGAGCCGAACTATCGGCTGTTCTGAACCCTTCACCGTCTTCAATCTACTCCCATCGACGTATGCTATGACATCTATTGGAGGTCGGCGGCTAAATATGGTGGCTGTTGGGCAAAGATGTCGTCTTCCCCGAGGATGTGGCATTTTAGGTAGATTTGGATTCGAGGTGGGGACCTTGCTTATCTGCCGTATTGGAAGCCGGTGGTGACCGTGGACTCGCCTACTCGGCACCTGGATGCGAACGAGATGGTGAAGATAAAGGAGTTCACCGATCCGTGGATGGGGCAACACTGGCCGGTCAAATTGATGATTCAGCGCTCATTTTTATATGAGTATAATCGTATGTGTTTATGTCTTTCCTTGCTCTTTAATTTATGCTAGTTGTTATTTGCCGACTGCATGTTGCCGACTTGTTTATGATGTATATTTGGATCTAAAACTTATATTTTTCCTTGTTGCAGTTCTTCATAGGCCGTTGCCATATCAGCCGGAGATGTTGAACCGGAAGATGATGATGAAATCATTGAAGGAGCGCTGCATTGACGGCAGCAAAACTGGAAGCCTGGAGACGAAAGGAAGTAAGCGCTCGGCTTCGGGGGTAAGTGGTGCCGAAGGGAACAAGAAAAAAAGGAAGGTGAAGCAGCCAAATAAGACATTAAGTCCGGCTAGTCAAGCTGCACTTGAAGGAAAGGATGCAGGTGGCGGCTCAGGGAGCAGCCGGCCACCATGTGAGCACGCTAGTGTCGAACAGCCGAGGACTGAAAGATCCTCTGGGCAGCAGGAGCATGAGAGCCCACCAGAGCGGGGAGTTGACATATCCGTCGGTCAGGAAACCATTGGTTTTATGGATTGTAGTAAGGTAACCCTGGAGGATGATTAGATGGCACATGGGTTGCAAAAGCTAGGAATTCAGCCGGCGGTGGTGTCGACGACGCGTCCATCCAGCAAAGATGGTTGGAGTATGCTTTGATGCGCTCAAGTTCTTTGATGTGCCGAAGGACTTTGAAAAGTATCAGACGCTATTAGACATCGATCTTGACCGACAACTTAAAGTTCAAACTGAGAGGGTAAGCTTTAACCTTTGTCATCCACTTTATGTCTTGCATCTTTGATGTCTTTGTGTGACTAAAGTCTATGTTTCTGCCGTCTACAGCTGGCTTCTCTTGTGAACTATGGAGTGGAGCACATGGAGGCGCTGTCCGCTGAGAACAAGTCCAATAAACGTCAGGCTGATGAGATGAAAAAGAGTGCCAAATAGTTCGAAAGGATGCTCCAGTCGGCCGTTGATAAGTATGATGATCTGAGTAAGGAACATAAGAAGGTGGCCGACAAGAGGAATAAGGCAAGGTTAGCCCTCTCAGAGGCTAAGGACCAGAATGAAAGGTTGATCAGTGAGGTTGGCCGGCTCAATAGGGAGCTGACGGTTAAAGATGACAGGATCGCGGAGTTGGAGAAGCAAGTTGCTGAATCTGTCGGCCAGTCCTCTTACCTTGACGCCATGAATCACTTCGTGAGGACCAACAGTTTCACGCAGGTGATCAACAAGGAGGCCGCTCCTTCCTTTCAATTGGGTTATCAAGCTTGTGCAAAGTTCGTCAGTGACGGCAACGTCTATTCGGCAGCTGCTCATAGCTTCACTGCCTTATTGGATGCTGATGTAGAGGAGGAGGCAACAGACCCGTCGGCAGAGCCTGAGAAGCCTAAGGAGCCAGCTACTCCTGAAGATGAGATAGACCTTGCCTTGTTGTATCCGCCGGCTGAGGAGGCTGAAGGCTCTGAGTCTGAAGATGAGACCGGCGGCGAGGATGAAGATGGTGATGGTGATAAGGACCAGACGGCGTAGGCAGATGTTTGCTTGACTTCTAGTTTTTGCTCCAATGTTAAATAAGTAGTGTTAGGATTTCCCAGCTTTTTAGTTGATAGGTGGTATGTATGGGTCGGAGGCTAAGACTTATTTGTTATTCCATGCACGTTTGTAATGACTAAGTGTTTGCTTTTATCCGGGAGTCCGGACTTATATATAAATGTTGGTTTGGTTGCCCATACTGTGTGTCTCTTGTATTTGTTCGCTTTTGATACATATGTCATTGTTACATAGACCTGAGTTTAACAGGGTAAGTAATAAAATAGAAGAAGGCGGCTATTAGGTTGCCGGCTACTATATTAACAAAAAAAGGCGGCCAGTTAATTCGGCGGCCTTTACAAATAAGATGGGTCTTTTAAAAGCTAAGTACAAAGATTTGATGGGGTAACCTATACATCCTTAGCCAGGTCCTATGCCTTATAGTATTGACATGGCCTTTACAAAAACGCCTATAAGTAGGCGGCTACTGATAGAACTTGCAAAGTCCGAGACCGTGCCAAGTGTTGGGGATCTCCGTTCTATCCATTCTTTCTAACTTGTAGGTCCCAGGTCTGATAACTTTAGTGACCTTGTAGGGGCCTTCCCAATTGGCCAAGAGCTTGCCTTAATCTGGCGATCTGAGACTTTAGTGCCTCAAAGTACGAGATCACCTTATTCATATTGCATGAGCTTGACCCTCTTACCAAAGAAGGTGGCAGTTTTCTGCTTGTAAGCGGCCATTCGCATGACGACTTGGTCGCGGACTTCATCCAATAGTTCCAAATTAGTTCTCAGCCCATCCGAGTTGGTAGTCTCATTGTAGTTGACAACCCGGAAGGAAGGGGAACTTATATCGACAGGGATGACGACTACTGTTCCATAGCACAATTTGAATGGTGTTTCCCCCGTGGCCGTCCGGGGAGTTGTTCTATAAGACCAGAGAACTTTGGGGAGCTCTTCTGCCCATTTTTCTTTAGTATTATACAAAATCTTTTCCATACCCCTTTAGCAGAGTTCTGTTGGTGACCTCCGTCTGCCCATTTGTCTGAGGGTGGGAAACGGACGAGGTCTTTTGTATTATGTCAAAGCTGTTGAGGAAACTCTTGAAGTCTTTACTCACAAATTGAGGGCCATTGTCTGATATAAGGTAGAGGGGTATGCCAAATCTGAGGATGACGTTGTCATAAAATAACTTCTTACAGTCCTGATCTGTGATACGAGCAACAGCCTTGGATTCCGTCCACTTGGTCATATAGTCCACGACAACGATTGCGAACTTGAGCTTGCCAGGAACCAAGGGAAAGGGACCCAAGATGTCAATCCCCCATGTGGAGAAGGGGACTGGACAGAGTCTAGATGCCGGAGACGCGGGGGCCTGCTTGGGTACGTTACTGTAGAATTAACATTGTGGACACTTCCTGACATAGTCAATTGAGTCCTTGAACAAGGAAGGCCAATAGTAGCCTTGGCAGATGAGTTTGTGAGCAAGTGCTTTGCCGATCATGTGATCTCCGTACATACCTTCGTGGACTTATGTCATACATAGTTGTGCTTCCTCAGGGCCAACACACCTGAGTAAGGGGTCATGAAAGCCTCTCCTATATAGGATGCCATCAATGTAGGAGAACCTGAAGGCTTTGTCTTTGAGGGACTTGGCGTCCTTGGAGTCCGGTGGCAAGGTACCGTTCTCAAAGTACTTGATGTAGGGAGTCATCCAATTTGGAGCGTTGTCGATGCTGAGCACTTCGGCTCCTTTCTCAATAGTCGGCCTATCTAAGTGTTCAAGATAGATGGCACCTTCCAGCTTCTCAAGGTACGAAGTTGCCAGCTTAGAGAGGGGGTCAGGAATGATGTTGTCGTTCATGTCCACTTGCTGGAGTTTGAAGCTTTGGAACTGAGCCGTTGATTCCTTTGTGAGCTTCTGGTACTGAATCATGACTTAATCTTTGGCCATGTAATCTCCCTGAGTTTGACGGACCACTAGCTGGGAGTCACTGAATACCTCAATATGGAGTACCCCCAAGCTTTTGGCAAGATAGAGGCCGACAAATAGAGCTTCGTACTCACACTGATTGTTAGTAGCCTTAAACTTGAAGCGGAGAGCTTGTTTGACAATGAACCCTTCAGGACTGGTGAGGATGATCCCGGCTCCACTTCTTTCGAGTGTGGCCGAGCCATCTATATACAACTGCCATGAATGAGGTAAAGCTTCAATGGACGGGGCAGGCTGCGCCTGAACAACGTCGCTAGATGTAGACGACGACTCATTTAGGAGGGGTACTGCCGGCTCAGGAAAGGTGCATTCCATTATGAAGTCAGCCAATGCCTGTGCTTTGATTGAAGTACGGGGGATAAAATCAAGGGTGAATTGACTAAGCTCTATATCCCAATTCACCATACGTCCAGAGATGTCAGGTTTGTGCAAGATCTTCTTGAGGGGTTGGTCTGTAACCACCTTGATCTTTCTGCATTGGAAATAGTGTCTTAGCTTGCGGTTGGCCATTACCAAGGTGAAAGCAAACTTTTCTAAGTTTGGATATCTTATCTCACCGCCCCTGAGGACTGGGCTCATATAGTAGACATGTTTCTGTTGTCCTTCCTACTCTCGGATAAGAGTTGTGTTGACGGCTAAGGGACCAGCTGAGAGGTATAGGAACAAGGGCTCTTCAGGGATTGCTTTTGTCAAGATGGGGGCTGTGACAAGGTAGTTCTTGATCTCTTCAAAGGCCTTTTGGCACTCATCAGTCCAGTTGAAGGTGAGGGTGTTCTTTGCCCCTTTAAGAATTTCAAAGAAAGGGAGACAGCGCTCCGCTAACTTTGAGATGAACCTTCTGAGGGCTGCAAGGTGGCCGATGAGCTTCATCACATCTTTCTGAGTTCTTGGAGGTTTCATGTCAAGGACTGCTTTGATTTTGTCTGGGTTTGCCTCAATACCCCGGTTGCTCACTAGGAACCCCAAGAACTTGTTGGCTCCTAGACCGAAGGTGCACATCGCTGGATTAAGTTTCATGCTCACTGCTCTCAAGTTCTCGAAGCATTCCTTCAGGTCGACGACATGGTTCTCAGCCAGGACGGACTTGACAATCATGTCATCCACATACACTTCTATGTTTCTTCCTAGCTGAGATTTGAAGATTTTGTTCATCAACCTTTGGTAGGTGGCTCCCGCATTGATCAGACCGAATGGCATGAACCGATAAGCATAGACGGCTCTATGGGTGATGAAAGATGTCTTGGGGATGTCTTCTGGGGCCTTGGGACATGCTTTATTCAAATATGTGTAGTCCACACATATCCTCCATTTGCCATTTGGTTTCTTTACCATGACCACGTTAGCCAGCCATTCTGCGTATTTGAACTCGAAGATAATGTCCACTGCAAAAAGCTTATTGACTTCGACGCCAGTTGCCTATTGGCGTTCAGAAGTGAACACCCTCTTTTTCTGTTTAACAGACTTGCACTTGGGATCAACATTTAGGCGATGCATTGCTATTGACTTATCCAACCCTGACATATCAGCGGCCGACCATGCAAAGATGTCGATATAATCACAGAGTAGCTGGATTAATTCCTCTCTTAGGGCGTGGCCTAGTCTGGTTCAAATACTTATAGTTTTTTCAGTATCACCAGGGACTAGCTTCACTTGCTCTGTTTCTTCCGCGGCTGAAGGCCGTGGGGTTTCCTCAACTTCTGGCTCAGGATTAGAAGGGGTCGGCCGCGGCTGATCAGGGGTGCTGAGAGGTTGGCTGGTGATCCTTCCCCGATCATAAGATAATGCGCACGAGCTTGGTGCTCTTGCTTCTTTTTCTTTTAAGCCGCTACGCGCTCTTGATGCGCTTTGCGCTTGGCTGCTCTCTTTGATTCTTTCTGATGGATGGAGTCGACTTTTTGCTTCTCCACTGCTTTACGTTTGTTTTCTCTCATGGTTTCCCCAAGTGCAAGGGCGACAACATAACACCTCTGCGCGACCTTGGGGTCGGCCCTAATTTCTCCAACTCCTTGGGGAGTGGGAAATTTCACCTTGAGGTGAGGGACCGAGGTGATGGCGTGATGACTTATGATGACAGGCCTTCCGATGATTGCATTGTAGGAGGAAGCGGAATCCACGATGTAAAATTTGATGAGGTGTCTTGTGGATTTCTGGCCCGAACCAAAAGTCACAGGTAACCAAATAACTCCGATGATATTGACGGCATGATGACCGAAGGTATACAGAGGTGGTTCATCCGTCGGATCCTCAGAGAGAGAGAGGTCTGTCATTCTTTCCAACGCATGTCTGTATAGGATGTTCACAGAGGAACCATTGTCAATCAAAGTCCTTTTTACAAGGGAGCCATCTATATCCAAGGAGATGACTAATGCTTCATTGTGGTTGGGGTAATGACGTTGCATGATCCCGGGTTGGGGCCAATGGTATAAACCTGAGCACTTGAACTTTCTGACGTAGGGTCTCCGCCACGGTTGACTCCAATGACAACATCCACATGACCCTTGTCGGTGTCCCTATTAGTCGGAGGAGGGACGACCTTGTCGGCCAGCAGATATTATTTGATTTTGCCTTCCTTAGCTAGCTTCTCTAGGAAAAACTTTAAACTGGTGCATTCGTCCATGGTGTGCCCAACGTCTTCGTGGTATTCACAATTCTTGGTCTGGTTCCTGGACTCCCTTACAGAGCGCAAGGGAGCAGAAGCTTCAACCAACTTGGTGTTCTTGAGCTCTCTGACAATGGTGGGGTAACCCTTGGTAAACTTTGTCCAATCAGGCAATGGTTTTGGGGGAGGTTTGGTTGAGGACTGATTTTGTGGTCGGCTCTATTTGGGAGTGGAGGACTGAGTGGATGAGTCGACAAAGATCGGAGAGGCCGACGGCTGTGAAGCCGACTGCTGTGACACGTTGCCTTGGTACCCATTGTGCTTATGCTTCTTATCTTTATGGTAGTAATTGGAGTCTCTGGGCGGCGGAGCTTCAGACTTAGTGGATGTGGGGAGTCCCCTTTGCCTCACGCATCGCCATGAGGGCATTATCCCCTGTGATGTAATCTGAGGCCATGGCATAGACGGTGGCTAGATTCTTAGGATTTCTCTTGATTATGTCGAGAAAATAATCCTTGTAGTTGTATGAATCTAGTCCACGGCGGAAGACTGTGATAGCAGTGCTTTCATCCACGATATTAACTAGGTTTACCCCATCTTTGAACTTGTTGATGTAATCATTCAGGCTTTCTCCCAGCCTTTGAACTATGGCCTCCAGAGCGACCGTGTGGATGTTATGGGGTTGGTTATCTTTGAATCGCTTGAGGAAGGCCGGGCAAAACTCCGCCCATAAGTTGATACTTTTTTGGGGTAACTTGTTATACCATTTCTGAGCATGACCCTTTAGGGTCGAGGCAAACATCCGACATACCATCAAGTCATTGAAGTCCTCCATTTTCATTTGTTAGTCAAAGAATTATGTGTGTTCCTTAGGGTCGTGGTTCCTATTATAGACCTCTAGGTGAGGTCGCTTCTTTTCTTGCAGCGATAAGCAAGTTAGGACTTAAGTTAAATGATCTCATTCGGGCTCAGATTCCTCTTCCCCGTCCATTTTTCTCATGAGTTTATCCATCTGCTCTTTCATCTGTTGATATTTCCTGATCGATTCTTGGACAAGTGGATCAACACCGGGCAGCGGCGGTGGCGGAGCCTCATACTCATCTTCGTGCCTGGGTATCTAAGTGTGGTGGGACCGCGAGCGCTCCGGGCCCTGGCCGTGTCCTCTGCGGTTTCTTTCAAGCCAGGATCGAAGGTCACTCTCATCCGGACGATCACTGTAGTATGCCCAGGTTGCCTCTCGGTGATGATCACCGTTATGCCTAGGATGGTTGGGTTCCCTTGAAGACCCCAGTCGGTTGTGCACCGACGGGCGATGCGGCCTTGTGGCCCTTGAACATGCATCATCCTCCTCTTCCTAATTAATATGAGGGATGGGGGATTAATTCCTGGGAGCTTGTCCTGTACGAAGCTTCTGGATTCTCCTCTACGAGGACGTAATCCGTATAGTAAGGATTCTGGGGATCGTTGACATCAAAGTTACGACAGGCTGTTGAACTGCGAGTTTCCATTAGCATGGAGTTGAAGTATGGAGGTTGGCTGAGGGTTTAAGGACTTGCTAAGAGCAAGTGCCGGTGATGATTGGATTTTAACTCGGACTAGGGTCCAAGTTAAGTATTAATCACAGCCAGGGGGTTGCTAGTAGGAGAGCCTTTAGGGGATCCCTCCTTCTAGCGCCAAATGATAAGTCTTCCTCTCTTCCCTAGCTTACTTTCTCTTTTGTTGAGTGGTTATTGGCCCATGTTTGGTGCGCGCGTCTGCCTTCTTACCTGAAACAAATCTCCACGTAGAGCCTTGGGGCTCTGGAACCTCCGGTATAAAGTGAGGTACCACTGACTGAATTTTAGATAGAGAAAGTATAGAGAAGGTGGAGCAGCATATCAGTATCAAATGAAAACGTCTAACCCCTTCTTATTCGAATGAGGGGATATATATATAAGGACTTACTTCGTTATTGGCTCGCTTCTTGGGCCTTTAATGGACTAGCTATTTGTTATTTTAATCAATTTGGGCTGGCAACTAGGCCTAGCTTATCAAGATTCTTTACCAATCTTTGCGTTTTGTGATTGACCGTTAAATACTTATAAATTAATATTCAATTTATTATCAATTTCTATTATATAAAATATAATATTATTTTTCTTAATCAATAAATTTTTACCAATTTTGATTATATACAATATTAAGAATCTTAATCTTAATATTAATTTATATATTTAAACTCTAAAATATAGCCTTAAATTCTAATAACTTTATTCAAGTGCTGGTTGGTTTATAGATAAATGATGTATATTTGAGAAAATTAGAAAACGGAAAGGTTAAAAATAATATTTAAAAATATGAAATAAAAAAATAAAAAATAATATTTATTTTAAAATATAAAAAAGTAATTACTACTTTCATTTTTTTATAATATATTTTGATTTTATGCAATTTTTTTAGTAATTCGACTATACAATTAGAAAGAGAACTTTTAAATTTCTTTTTCAAATAAAATATTTTATTCTAATTTTATTCATCTTCTTATCTTCTCAGTTTCCCCCGTTTCCTATTCTTCATATGTGTTAGGTATCAAAAACTAACACCAAATAACAATTACCTGATGATCCGAAAGCTCCAAAGCGGATCTCCTTGTTCCTCGGATGATCGCCGGGAAACCTACAAAAACCGGTGGGGGGTGGTCCCACCGGGGACTCTCGGGCGCAAGAATAAGTGATCTGAAGGAGAAG
>JAUEJK010309795.1:0-16036 GCA_032274865.1 Eryngium alpinum
CTCTTGTTGCTCTTTTTGTTGGTGGTGGCTAGGGGTTTCATGTCCTAGTTCATCTGGTAGCTCCTTCGGGTTGTATTGTACTTTATTTATTTTTTATAAAATTGACCTTTACCCAAAACTTGAGCAATGTTAGAGGTTGCAGTGACACAAGATGAATTGACTTGAATTTCTGATTTCTTTTCCTTGACTTGAGAACTGATGATTTAGAGCTTCAGCTTGCAATCTCAGTCTAATCTTTTGCAGCGTGTATTTGTTGGTCTTTTTGAGAGATACCTTTCATTAATCTCAATTAGATAATATATATCTGAATCACCTTCCTTTATGGCTTTCTCCAAGGATTTGAAGTTCTCCAAGGCAACTCTTTTTCATGCTTCTCTTCACTCTTAGCATCTTGTTATTCTCTTTTCTTGAAGTACTCTTCCGTTAGCCTAATCATTTCAGGATCCTCCTCTTGCAAAAGCATTTCCTCATCTTGTAGAGATATTTGATCCAGATCAGCTTTGTATCTTGCCATCACATCAAAAGCAGACTTCATAGAATCCTGCATTGGCTTCATTTAACTTTGCTTTACTTCTGATATGACTGGTTTTGGCTTCTCCTTCAAGTGCATAACTTCTGCAGCTCTAGAATTCCACTTCCAATTCAAAAAAATTCCCCTTGGTCTGTAGCCAATAACTGGAGCCTTTTTCTTCAGCCAATGCACTGGATGATTTCTGCCCTCCATTGGATACCTATTGTAAGGCTGCAACAAATAGCAAAGAGAGTTTGATGGATCCAACTCAGTGACTGGAGAGTATACAGGATACCCTTTACCCTAAACTACATATTCTGAATCTTTTACTGAAGCTGTCTCTGTCACTGAAATTGAAGTTGTCACTAGATTTGAAAGAACCATATTTGTCACTGAAGTTGTTAAGATGCTTGTCACTCAGGATTCTGTCACTGATACTGCTAACTGAGTAGACATTCCTCCCTTATTGGCTCCCTCCATCCTTATTACCCCTGAGCTTAGGTGCAGGAGCAGATTTGGATGCATCTTCATTGCCAGCACCCTTATTACCTCCTTCAAAAGCATCCCTATGACCTCCTCCAAAGTTGGCATCTCCATCATCATTACCACCATCATCTATCTTCTCCCCTCTTTTGACATCATCATTGCAAGAGAAGGCAGGGAGAGAGAGAGAACTCTGATAAGCATCTCCTTGATATCTTCAACATTGGCTTTGACCCCTGCCATATCAGATTTTAGATCGTTGATATCTGCTTCTCTGATCAAGAGCCTTGTATCAGTTGAGGTTTGAATGGTTGAAGATGGGATAACATTTGGGATTAGTGGTGTAACTGTGGTAGGTGTAGGTATAAAAATAGAGTGAAAAAGAGAAGTAGAAGAAAGTGTGTGGGAGATGGCAACTGAAGTGATTGTGGGTTCTTGAGCAGTTGTCATTGGGGTAGATACTATAGGAATAATATTGACAAAGCTCAAGTCAGCCACTTCAGTGAGAGGAAAAGATGGAGCAGAATCACTACTTGGTGATGATTAAATGACCGTAGACTCAGTGAATATTGGTGGGGTGACTAATTTAGTGACTGGAGAGAATGAGAATACAATTGGCTTGTAGAACACAATTGGGAGACTAGTCACTACATCAGTTTCCTCTTGAGATGAGGAAGATGAGGATGAAACCTTTGAAAGATTAAATGAACTGAAAGGATTGGTCCATCTCTCATGAGCTTGGGCAAGATGGGGTTGAGAGGCAAACATGTCATGAAAAATATGATGATGTGATGATGTTGTCACTGAAGAATCAATTTCACTGACATGAATTGCCTCACCCTCAAAAGGATATTAAACAAGTGAGAGTCCTAATCACTTGTTTTCACCTCACCTTCTTCAAGATTTTCTAAGATTATTGGCTCCTCATTAGAAGGTGTGAAATGAGGATCAACAAAATCAGAGGATTGAGCAGATTTAGAAATGGAGGCTAATGGCTTAGTGGAAATTGTGTCTTGAGGCTCAGAAGTAGAAGGAATTGAGTCATCAGCAAGTGGAGATGTACATGTAGTGTGTGATGTGTTAGTGTGTGCAATTATATGTGTTGCCCTAGACTTAGACACTTTTCTCCTAGCCAACGTTTTTTATCTTTTCTTTGGGGGTGAAGGGATAGATGTATGTGCTCCCTCTCGCTCACTTTCTTGGATTTTCCTTATCTCTCCGTCACCTGTTGTGCTTCTTGATGACTCCCCTCAGTGTCAGAAGGTAATATCATCTTCCTCTTTGGTCTCACTGCATTATCTTTTGCAGTGACAGAGGAAGATTTGGCTTTTAAGGAGTGTTTGGGTTTGTCTCGTTGCCTAGGTGCAGCTTGGGCTTAAGGAGGTACTTGGTCATGGTCCACCCCCTCAGCTGCAACTAGGGTTTGCATGTATTCAGTGAATACAGCTGAGCTAATAGTCTTGTAGCTAGAACCCTTAAGGGCTGAGAATATCCTTGAGGTAGTAACACAAGAAGGAATTGTTAAATTGTTATTTATCACTAGCTTTTCACATATTGGGCTCAATAGAATGTCCTGATCCCAAGTTCCACATTTAGCAGAAAAGGATTGCATTAAGGCATAGAGAAAGTAATCCCATTCCCTAAATAAATCGTTTCTGTAAATTCTACTGAAACCTACAATCTTAGCTTCCCTATGACCCATATTTTCTAGCATATCCCTAAGTTCTTCACCAGTAGCAATATATACATCTTTAAGCTGAGGGAATTTTAAAGCAGAAATTATAGCTAGTGGGCCAAAGGAGTAATCGGTACCTTGGATTTTGAAGGTAATCCTTTGAGGAGTTGTTGTGTCTTCTTTGAACTCCACAAAAGCAGAAGTCCAAAACTCCTCGATGATTTGAAGTGAAATTGACACCTGGGCAGTGAGGGGATACCCTATCTTGCTTTTGCAAAAGGAATTTTGCCATTGGCCTGAAGACATGTGGGATTTTCTCCATTTCACTGAATGCGACATGGTTCGTCAGTTTGTATAGAAAATCTCCATTGTAGTAGTGGTTGATTCTATCACTAGGGGGAGCAGGATGTCCAACCATTGATTTGGAAGGATTTTTGGTGATGAGTTTTGGGGTTTGTGGATTTTTTTCGAAACATCGCCTTTGCACTGAATAGGTTTCGAGTGAAATTGATTTGTAATGAAAGTGAAAATGAGGGAAACTTTTGGGTTTAATTGCCCATGAGCATCATGGCATATGTAAAAGGGAATAAGGAGGCAAGCCCCCCATCTTCCGCATATCTTGCTCATCCGAAATGGCATGAATCACCGAACCTGCACTGTTTGACACGTGGCGACTTTTTATTGGAATACAAATTAACGGTTTAAGTGTTTTGGGGATAATGATTATTTTTTTGGGTAAAGGTCAATTTCATAAATAAATAAATAAAGTACAATGCAACCCAAAGGAGCTACTAGATGAACCAGGACATGAAACCCCTAGCCACCACCAACAAAAAGAGCAAAAACATAACAACTACCAAGCTTTTTTCCAAATGAGGCGGATAACAATAGCCTGGATTGCTCTAATCCTACAAGAAATCAAACTATCTCTGACGATGTCCCGAGTAAGAGTGAACACCGCCGAAGGGGGACGGGAAACACCCTCAAACACTCGCTGGTTCCGCTCCTGCCATATGAAATATACCAAAGCAGCCAGAAATAGACAATAAACCACATTAACCCAATGCTTCCCCCTCCATCTCCTAGAAGCCCAAGCAATCCCCGTACGCCAATCATCAACATAAAGCCATATAAGTCTAAGTTCCCTTCGAGCCCGGCGCAAACACTCTGTAGAGAACGGGCACGAAAAGAAAAGAATGAGAATGAAATTCATCATCCCTCTCACAGAGGCAACATGACAACGAACCACCTCCACACCAAGGCTTATCCATAGTGGATAACCTCTCCCTAATAGCTAACCATAAACTAAAAGAATTCTGAGGAATCTTCCCCGGACCACGAAGCAAAGAAACCCAATGAGGCCTAGGCCCCAACTCTGGCTGGATATTCTGGGGATAACGGTTGTTACGGATAAAAAATATATATTACCTGATTAGCAGAAGCTTGGTGGACAACCTCCTTGAACAGCCGCCGGGAAACCTGCAAAAACTGGTGGGTGGTGGTCCCATCAGGAGGACTCGGGTGTAAGAATAATTAACGGAATAATTCTGTGTATTCTCTCTGAGTTGGAGCTTAAATTTTGTACCTGACTATGAGAATTTATTCCCTTTCTATAGGCGTGAATTAGGGTTTTAGATTTCTAGTAGGAATTAGAATCATATTCCGATGGTAATTATCTTTACCTTCTTTCTTCTTTCTTGTCACCCAATATTTAGGGTTTTTCTATCCTCATTAGGAATCATTACTTGATTTACCTTTAGGATTCCCTTCCTTATTTAGATTTACCTAGTTTACTCTACGGTTTTTACACCTCCTTAATTGAGTTATCCTCATTGGGCTTTTGCCGTATTGGACTTGTTTAACTCGAGTTCTATTCTTTTTCGGATCCGGATCCTGCCTTCTTGGGCCTTAAGATTTTGGACCCTATTTTTGGGCCACTACATTTGCCCCCCTATTTTCAGGGTAATTTATTTCACGAAAATATGATTCGTTTTTCACCAAAAATCGGGGCTTACGGAAATTCTGCCCGTTCCCTCTTGACTTGGCGTTAGACGCCAAGGGAGTGCTTGTTTCTCTGCCTTTGGCGGTTTTTAAGAGAGCTCAAACATCCTCCTTGGCGTTAGATGCTAAGGAGCACCACTTTGCCTTGGTTTGGCAATTTTTAAAACTGTCTATCCCCTCTCCTTGGCGTGGGATGCCAAGGAAGTTCATTTCTTAGGGTCTTTGGAGCTTTCGAGCCTATACAAGCATGTCTCCTTGGCATGGGACGCCAAGGAGCTCCACATGAGCACTAGTTTAGCGTTTTTACAAGCGAGAATTTCCTTTCCTCTCCTGGTGATTTTTCTTCATAATTATGAATTTTCTAGGGCTTATTTCTGATTTATTTAGAGAATTCATAATTATACAAGCATTTTTGGATTGAAGTTGTAATTTTTGGGGCTTTTTACTATGATTATTTTAGGATTTTCTTTGATTTTTTGTTGATCTGGTCGGGACTTGTTTGCGTATATTGGTGTTTTGAAGCTGTCTTCTTAGTGCTTCGGATTCACGGGTGGCGCGGCTGGGTTGATTTTGTTGAAGGGGTTTGTGGAGAAATCGAATTTGGGAATAAATTACATGTTGGCGGTGGTGTGTTGTCGCGATCGGTTTAATCCTCTAATCGGTGGCAGTTTGGTTTTTTGGGTTTCTTCGCCGGCGAGTACAGGTCGACTGGTGATTGGGAACTAGGTGGAATCAGTGTCTGGTTTGGTGTCTGTTGGTTGTCGGTGTTCTGATAATTGTAGTGTTGACGGAGAGTGGACGGTGGGTGTGTGGTATTGGATACGCCATTGATTATGGTGCAATTCCCAGCGAGACTTTGGTGGTGTTTTCTGGTGGTTGGTTCAGGAGGCGCTGGTGGCGATTGGCAGGAGTTCGAGTGCACATGTGTGTGAAGCGAAGCTCCGGTCAGTGTTGCCGGCGATTTGGATTGTGGCCTGGTTTTATATAATAAAAATAAAAAAAGTAAAAAAGTACAGAAAAGGAAAAGCTTTTGATAATTAAAAGGAAGTGAAGCTGCTGTTAGTGTGTACAACAGTAGGTGTAGCACTATTGTGTCAATTTGACACAACTGAGGTTAAACAGTATGAAGGATAAAAAAAGTGCTGTTGCTGGTGGGGTTTCCGGTGATAGGTCGGGAACCAATTTTTTTTGATTTTAACAGTTTTAATAAACTGTATAATAGGGTTACTTTAAAATCTCGGAGATGTCCATTTATGGTGCCGGTGAGAGGTACTCCGGCGGTGGCTCCGGTGGTGGTTAATAAAGATGTTGCGCAAGGGGATGTCGATGTAGAGCTGCTGGTGATTGTGTGTCCGACTGGTCGGGTACTACTTAATGTCGATTCAATTGATTCTTTACCGGCAGATTCAATACCTGTATGCTATAAACAATTGTATGGAGGTGATGTGACTGGTAAGGAGGTAAGGGGGTTGTTGATGGTGCACAGGGGGCTTCAGGTGTCGCTAGGGCTCTTGGGGAGGGATGTATGGGGGTGCTGATGGAGGTGATAAGGCTGCTGCTCCTTGTTTGTCGGAGGAGTCTGCTCCCTTGATGCCACCGCCAATGAGTAGCAATGAGGATGCGGGTAAATCAAGTTTTCCCACAAAGAATATTAAATTTGGTTCTTTTGATGAGGGGGAAAAGGTGTTACCTTTTTTGAAGGGTTCGAAGAGACCAGAGCTTAGTTTTGTTGCTCCGGAGCGCGTGCCTGGTGGTGGTTTGTTTGTTCGGCCTGCACTTGCTATGGCAAATGTTGGTATCGTTTAGTGGAAATTTACTTTAGTGGGTTATTTCTTAGGGTCTACGCCATTCATTGATAAACTGAAGTGTTTTTTTAAATCGATTTAGAAGGGGCTTGATTCCATCTCTGCCACTAAAGGTGGTTTCTTTTTCTTTAAGTTTAAAGACGATGAGGCTTTGTTGCATGCTCTTGATGGTGGTCCTTGGCTTCTTGATAGGCAGCCAATCATTTTAAGGAGATGGGAACATAGTACGTCTTTGGTTTGGGACTTGCACCGTAAAGTTCCAGTTTGGGTGAAACTGTTTAATGTTCCTACTGAGTACTGGACAAAGGAGGGTATGAGTGTGGTTGCTAGTGCCATTGGGAGACCTCTTCACATTGATGTGTTTACACGTAACTGGCTTCGTCTTGATTATGTCTGCTGTGTATTTTGGTGGAGGCTTATGCTCAGTTACCGAAATTCTTTTCTATCCTTTTACTAGGGGAGGATGATGAGGTGGTGGGATCTTGTCGGGTAGATGTTGAGTATAAATGGCTGCCTCACATCTGTTCAGATTGCAGGGTTTTTGGGCTCAGGCGGATTCATGCCCTAAGAGTGCCTAAGCCGAAGCAGGCTGCTGTTTTTTTCCAAAGAGGCCGAATAGGCCTAAGGCTAGAGTTACTGGTGCTTCTATGGGTAGTTCGGATGTGGGTCCCCCTCCTAAAGGGCCTGCTACTGCTGTCTCTACTATTGATCATGATAATCCCTGTCGTGATATGGTGATTTTTGAGAGGGTGTCTTGTAAGGGGAAGGAGAAGGTTGGGGAGATGGCTTCTGAGTTATGTCGTGACATTGAGACTTCTTTAGGTGGGTCTGGCATTCCAAGTTTATGGCATTCGTCGTCTGCTCGGGTTCGGAAGCATAACCTGTTCAGTCCTCTTAGTATGGTTGAAGATGACCAGGAGATCCCTTTTGATGATGATGTTGAGATTGTTCATGAGGATCCGATTCCTCCTAAGGGGCATATTGATGCACCCCTTCGGAGATGTTGTTAGATGATTCCTATTGATTCTTGGAACGTTTGAGGTCTTAACCGTCTCGACCACTAACGTTCAGTTCATGAGCTGGTGCATGATTCAGGTATTTTTGTTATTGGCCTTCTGGAGACTCATGTGGCGGCACTTAATGCGTCAAGATTATCCTCTGATTTATTGTCTACTTGGGATTGGTTTTTTGATTATGGTGGAGGTCCGGGTAGTATGATTTGCATTGGTTGGGATCCGGTGATTGTTGCTTGTGTGGTGCTTGGTGTTCACTCTCAGGTTATTCACTGTCAATTTACAGATGTACGGGACAATAGTTCTGTTATTATTTCATTTTTCTGTGCGCTAAATGAGGAGGTGGATCACCGGCCTTTCTGGGATGAGCTGATTCGGTTTTCTGGGTCTATGGCTGCTCTTGAGTGGACTGTTATGGGGGACTTCAATGCAGTTATAGATCCGACTAAGATTCTTAGGGGGAATCCGGAGGCGGTCTTTGAGGAGGACTCTCCTATGCTGGATTTCAGTGCTTGTCTTGCTGCTGCTGATTTAGAGGTGCTTCCTATGCCAGGTTCATGGTTTTCTTGGTGCAACCAAAGTCCGGGTCATGCTAGGCCGAGGCTTTGGAAGCGCTTAGACAGGATGGTTGCCAACCCTAGGTGGTTTTGCAGATTCTTGGATGTCTATTATTCTTGTGGTAATCCCCGCACTTCGGACCATTCCCCTCTTATTCTAGGTCGGGATGATTATGTGGCCCACCGTTCTCCCTTCAGGTTTGATAACTTCCTTGCTGATATGGATTGGTTCATTCCGGAGGTTCAGGCTGTTTGGGATCACTATATTGAGGATTGTTCTATGTATGGGGTGACGATGAAGCTTAAAGCTCTCGAGCAGATTTTTAGGGGTCTCACGAGGGATAAAGGGGATTTGGCTCGTAATGTGGCAGAGGTTTCTAGCTTTTTGGCTCAGGCTTAGTCCCTTCTTTCAGAGTCTCCTCTTTCTGATGAGTGTTTTGAGTTGGAGTAGGTATGCCGGTTGGTTTATTCTACTGCTGTTAGGGAGGAGCACTCCTTTCTTAGTCAGAGGGCTCGGACTTCTTGGCTTAAGGATGGAGATCAGTGTTCTTCTTTCTTTTTTGGCCGCATATCTGTTAGACGGTCTAGAGCCAAGATCTTCAGGCTTCAGGATTCTAAGGGTAATGATATTGAGGGGCATGCTCAGGATCGTAATGAGATTCTTTTCACGTCTTTTGGGTACATCTACTCGCTCTTCTCCCCTTCTAGACTCTTTGCAGGAGTTTATTTCTGGAACTATTGATGATGCCGAGGTTGCTGCTTTGATTGCTCCTGTCACTACAACTGAGGTTAGGGAGGTAATCTTTGATATTGGGGATGATAAGGCCCCATGGCCTGATGGCTTCAATGCGGTTTTCTTTAAGCATGCCTGGCCTGTCATTGGCGATTCTATCTCTGCTGCGGTGGTTGATTTCTTTCGAACAGGGATGTTGTTGAAAGAAATTAACTCTACTCTGATTGTCTTGGTTCCGAAGGTGGCGCTCCCCCATCGAGTTAGTGATTACCGCCATATTTCTTGTTGTAATCTTTTACATATGCTATCTCCAAGATTATCAGTAACCGCATGAGACCCCTTATGGATAAGCTGGTTAGCCCATGTCAGTTTGCTTTTGTGCGTGGGATGAGGATTAGTGATAACATTTTGTTGGCTCAGGAGCTTCTTACGGGGTATAATAGGAGGACTTCCCCTCTTAGATGAGCTTTCAAGGTTGATCTGATGAACGCATATGATTCGGTGGAGTGGTATTTTGTGTTGGTTATGTTGAGGTCTATGCGGTTTCCGCCTATTTTTGTTGACTGGTTTTCGGTTTGTATCTCTACGCCTGCTTACTCAGTCTCCATTAATGGGCTGCTGAGGGGTTCTTCATGGGTCGGCGAGGTTTGAGACAGGGATATCCTCTTTCTCCATTCCTGTTTGTTTTGGTTATGGAGGTGCTGCATGGTATTTTGCAGTCGCTTATTCTTAGTGAGCAGGGATTCCAGTACCACTTGAAGTGTGAGCCTACTAAGACGTTTATGCTCAGCTTCGCATATGATCTTTTGTTGCTGTGTGGGCCTGATTCGGTGTCTGTTGCTGTTTTGTGGATGGGTCTTGATATGTTTGCAGATCTTTCGGGGCTTCGGGCTAACCCGTCCAAGAGTTATACTTTTATATCTGATAGTGCTTCATACTTGGGAGGTCCTCTTCGCTCTTGGGTTGGTTTTCAGGAGGGTCAGCTTCCTATCCGATATCTCGGTGTTCCTTTGTTTACTAGGAGGCTCTCTATCCAAGATTGTGCTCCTTTGATTCTAAGAGTGGAGGAGCGGATTGGGTAATGGTCGAATAAGTTGCTGAACTTTACTGGTAGAGTGCAACTTATTCGATCAGTTCTCTCGCCTATGAGTTTGTATTGGGCAGCAGTATTTATCTTGCCGAAAGGTGTTCTCATCCATATTGAGCGGTTGTTGCGACACTTCCTTTGGTATGGCTCCTCTGATAAGGGCCATGCAAAGGTGGCATAAGTTGATGTTTGTAGGCCGATTGAGTTTGGTGGATTGGGTATTAGGCCGCTGGTTCAGGTGAACCAAACCCTTATGTGTCGGCATATTTGGGCTATTTTTGTTGAGGGCGACCGTTCCTTATGGGTCTCTTGGGTGATTGCGTGGTAAGTCTTTTTAGCATCTATCTGTCACTTCTTCAGCTCCATGGGTTTGGAGGCAGCTTCTGTGGCTTCGTCCTCTTGTGATTCATGCCTTCCATTATCGTGTTGGTACTGGTAGCAGGTTCTTACTATGGCAGGACCCTTGGCATCCTAGGAATCCTTTACTCTCTTCATTTCCGAGAGGGCCTTCGGTTTGCGGTCTTCCTAGAGATGCTCTGATTTCAGAGGTTATTGTTAATGGGGAGTGGTTCTGGCCGGCTCAATTTCCCATGGAGGTTGGGGAGATTTTAGAGCAGCTTCTAGTGATATATAGAGGTAATGATGTGATTGAGTGAAGATGACATTCATCTGGCCGGTATTCTTCGGCCTCTGCTCTTCAGTATCTCCAACCAGAGTTGGGGTCTAGGCCTATTTGGGTTTCTTTGCTTTGGGGTTTGGGGAAGATTCCTTGGAATTCTTTTATTTTATGGTTGGCTATTTGGGAGAGGTTATCCACTATGGATAAGCCTTGGTGTGGAGGTGGTTCTCTGTCTTGTTGTCTCTGTGAGGGGGATGATGAATCTAATTCTCATCTTTCTTTTTCATGCCCATTCTCTACAGAGTGTTTGCCCCGGGCTCGTAGGGAGCTCAGATTTTCATGGCCTTATGTTGATGATTGGCGCATGGGGGTTGCTTGGGTTTCTAGGAGATGGAGAGGGTAGCATTGGGTTAATGTGGCTTATCGTCTATTTCTGGCTGCTTTGTTATATTTCATATGGCAGGAGTGGAACCAGCCGCTATTTCAGGCTGTTTCTCGTTCCCCATCGGTGGTGTTTACTCTTGCTCGGGACATGGTCAGAGATAGGTTGATTACTTGTAGGATTAGAGCAATCCAGACTTCTATTATCCGTCGCATTCGGAAGATAGCTTGGTAGTTTTGTCCTTTATTATGTTTTGTTCTTTTTGTTGGTGGTGGCTAGGGGTTTCATGTCCTAGTTCATCTGGTAGCTCCCTCGGGTTGCATTGTACTTTATTTATTTTTATGAAATTAACCTTTTACCAAAAAGAGAATTTCTTCTCCTTGCTGTTGGGAGCCAAGGAGATCCTCTCCTCCTAAGCTTAGCATTTTTTGAAGCCATTTTGTACTCCTGCTTGGCGTTTTGACGCCAATGGACTACTTATTTTTGCTCTTCTGACAATTTCAAATGCGTGTAAACATTTCTCCTTGGCGTTAGATGCCAAGGGACTTCCTCCTTCCCAACCTTGGCGGTTTAGAGAGTTCCTTAAGATCCCTCCTTGGCATTTCAAGCCAAGGGGCTCATTATTCCGTGCCTTTGGCATTTTCGATTTGATTTTTTCCTCCTCATTGGCGTTTCAAGCCAAGGGGATCACTGTTTCTACATGTTAGGCTTTTTCTAGCCTTCTTTATACCCCCTCCTTGGCGTCTGGCGCCAAGGGGCTTATTGTTCCATACTCTTGGCATTTTATCTTTGATTATTTCCATCCTCCATAGCGTTTCAAGCCAAGGGTTGATGATTTTACGCTTTGGGTGTGTCATCTTCAAGTATTACCATACCCCCTTCGCGTTCTAAGCCAAAGAGTGCATTTTCTTGCCTCTTAGGCGTTATGGTACTTCTCATCTCGTATTTCCAAGGCCTTTGAAACCAAGAAATCTTTATTTACACCTCTTGGGCGCTTTTATTGTAGTTAATACGATATGTTGGGTCCACTTGGGGACCATTCGTCTCCCTCCTTTTCCTATACATAGGATTCATATGTTCATTCTTTCATTACACTTTCATTTGAGCATAAACTTATGTACGAGCATTCGTCCTCCTACATGCTATCCACATTGTCCCTCATGGACTTTTTCCAAAGCCACCTAAGCTTCCCGCGGTCCTAGGGACTTCAAGTATGGCATGGAAAATGATTGTCTATACAAGACTCCCTCGATTATAACATATCCGTAGGTTCTTCCTTGAATCTTCTTAACTTGTTCAGGATCTTGGGGTAACTCACCCCTAATTAGTTAAGCCTTTATTGGTTCCATCCAATTGATCTCCACATGAACGGGTGCTACTACTTTTGCTGCTACACTCGGCTGATCTTGTGGTTCTAAATACATGTTGCCCCCATATTCCATTTGAATAGCTCCAGCCGTAAACATAGACAACTCATCCGCCACTAAATTCTACTCTCAAGGTATGAATTCCAACGTCCATCCTTCGAATTGGGATAGCATGGTCTTAGTCATCTTAGCATACTTCTCCAACTTAAGTCCCCGTATCTCTTAGAATCCATTTATCTGAGTGACCACTAATTGTGAATCGCCTCGTATTATTAACCTCTCGGTCGTTAGGGACCTTGCCAATCCCAATCCAGCTATCAGAGCTTCATATTCAGCCTCATTATTGGTTACCTCAAAATTTTTAATAACCGCATAACTGATGAGAAAACCTCCGGGACTTTCTAAGATCACCCCAACTCCTCCACATCGGGCATTAGATGCCCCATCGAAATACAAACTCCATGCTTCATTCTCAGCTTCCACCTCTTGGGGTGTTGAACTCGTCTCTTCAGGCGTTGCCTCTTATTCAAGTGCTATGGTACACTTAACAATGAAGTCAGCCAAAGCTTATGCTTTGATGGCCGTTCGAGGCTTGTATCGTATGTCATATTCACTCAGTTCCATCACCCATTTTACCAAGTCTCCCGTTGTTTATGCAGTACTTGCCGTAGTGGCTGATCCGTCAATACCTCTATGGTATGTGCTTGAAAGTAAGGTCTCAGTTTTCGGGCTGCCATGATTAAAGTCAATGCCATCTTCTCAATTCTTCCATATTTTAACTCAGCTTCATGTAGGACTTTACTTACGTAGTAGAATAGGAGTTGTACTCCCCCTTCATATTTGACTGATACCGCGCTTAAGGCAGCTTCTGATATGGCCAAGTACATTGCCAATACGTCACCTTGCTATGGTTTAGCTAGAAGAATCGGGTAACTAAGATACTCATTTAATCCATCAAACGCTTCTTGATATTCGGTGTTCCACTCAAATTCCTTGGCAGCGTTTAGTACCTTGAAGAAAGGAAGGCATCGCTCTACTACTTTAGATAAGAACCTGCCCAGAGCAGCAACCCTTCCCGTGAGTTGCTGTACTCCCTTGGCTTTTTTGGGGGGCCTCATGTTGATAGTAGCTTGTATTTTTTCCGGATTGGCTTCAATTCCTCTTTGAGAAACCATTATCCCAAAAACTTCCCAGCTCCTACCCCGAAAGCACAGTTGTCCGGATTCAGCTTCATATTGTGTTTGCGTAGTATGTGGAAGGTCGCTTCTAGATCTTCTATATGAGATCCCTTCTTCTTACTCTTGACTAACATGTCATCAACATATACCTCTATTGATTGTCCGATTAATGGGGCGAATATCTTGTTTACCAACCTTTGATGGGTGGCACCTAAGTTTCATAATCCGAATGCCATAATCACATACAAATACAATCCATGTTCAGTTATGAAAGATACCTTGGGTATGTCCTCTTCATACATCTTGATCTGATGATACCCACTGTAGGCGTCCATTAGACATCTCATTCCCAGCAGTAGCATATATCATCGCATCAATACGAGGAAGAGGTAATGATCTTTGGGACAAGCATCGTTTAGATCCGTGAAATCAACACACATTTTCCACATTCCATTAGGCTTGGGTACCAATACGAGATTGGCAACCCATTCGGCATATTGCATCTCTCGGATGAATCCTGCTTCTAAGAGCTGCTGGACCTCCTGGTCTATAATTCGTTGTCTCTCCAATCCGAAGTTCCTCTTCTTCTGGTAGACAAGCTTCTTTTGGAGAAAGATATTCAATTTATGACTTATCAAATTAGGATCGATCCTGGGCATTTCAGTTGTCGTCCAAGTGAAGACATCCCTATTTTCTTGTAAGAAACGAGTAAACTCTTGTCGTTCTCCTTCCTGCAAACCAGCTCCCATATAAGTAATGTTCTTTACAGCCGCCTCGTCCAGGTGGATGCCAATTAATTCTTCGGCTGGTTGGCTTCTCTTTTCTTGAGAATTTCCTCGCACATCTAGCTTCGCCATTGGGAGGGTTCCTCCTCCCTTTTCTTGCTCTTTCGTTGTGGTTATGCAACAGACCTGCGATGTGCTTAGGTCACGTTTATGGACTCCCATCCCTCGAGGAATCGGGAATTTTATGATCGCATGATACGTCTTGGAATTGATGCAATCCCTTCCTTCTCAATATGGCATTGTATACTGATGGAGGTTCCACCACCACAAACTCCAAGATTTGTGCTTCCTCTGTAGATCCTTCCCCCTGGATCATGGGGATCTGTATAATGCCCTTGACAGGGATTTCCTCTTCCCTGCGATCTTGCAAGTATAACACCTGCCCCCCAGTGGTTCCGCTCCTAATAACCTCCAGTGAACATGCCTTTCCAATCTTCTGATCTCCGGAATGAGTGCCTACTCCATTCTTCATTTGGAACCTCACCTTTAAGTGATAAGTGGAGGCAACAACCTTAAACTGGTGCATAGCTACTCTTCCTAGTATAGCATTGTAAGCAGATGGTGCTTTTACCATCATGAAGTTCACCATTTGCACTACTTCAGTAGATTCTTATCCCAGTGTGACCGGAAGCTTGACGATTCCTTCGATAGGGACCTCCAATCTGTTGAATCTGAATATTGAGATGGCAGAGGGTGTCAACTGACTATCTTGGTATCCCATCTTCAGAAAGACTATGAAAAAGAACATCCACCGATGCTCCAATGTCTATCAGTACTTTCATAATCGGGGTGTTTCCTATCACAGGCATTATAACCAGGGGATATTCCAGAGGATACTGAATCCCCTCCATGTCTCGATCATCAAAATAAATCACTTGCTCAATTTGAGCTCTCTTGCTCGGATCTCTAATGTTCATGACGTCTCTCATGTAGGCCTTCTGTGATCGGTGGCTGGTTCCATATACGCTGGAACCTCCTTCTATCACCATGATTGGTGCCCCCTTGCTTGTCTTCCTCCTTGGGAGTTCGAATTTCTCTCTTTGGACTTTCAACCAGATGTTTCCTTCTTCACGAACCTTCCTACGCATCCCTTATTGATTAAGGACTCGATATCATCCTTGAAATTTCGACAGTCCTCAGTATCATGACCATAGTCTTTGTGGAAGCGACAATAGAAACTCTTATTCTTCTTGGCCGGATCAGTCTTGATATCTTGTGGCCACTTGACGTAGGGCTCCTTCTCTGAGGATCTAGTTCTGAGTGGTGTTCAAGGGGGAATAAGTTCTACCCCTATTCTCCAATCTTTGGGAGGACGCCGCCATTCTGGACTTCTTCTGGTCCTTCTCATTGCTTTCAACTTCCTTGCACTTCTTACCATCTTCTTGGTTCACTATCTTCTTTAATGTCTCCTCAGCTGAGATGTACTTTCCGCTATGTGTTGCAACTCCTGCATATTAGATGGCTTCTTCTTAGCCAACATCTGAAAAGCTTCGTTGGTGTTTCCTCTTTGCATGGCTACCATGGCCACGGACTGATTCAAATCTGAAACCTTCACGGATTGGCTAGTGAATCGATCTATGTATACTCATAAAGTTTCTCCCGGCTTCTCGGTTATATTCATTAAGGACTCTGAGCTTCGAGCATGGGTCTTACCACTAATAAATTGACTGGTGAATTTCTGAACATGGTCCGAAAAACAAAGTATTGAACGTGGTGGTAACCTTTGTGCATCTTCTTTTAGTGTATAGGGAAAGGCCCGACACTTGAGAACAAGGTAATAGCCCAGTGGTAAGGGCTCCCCATGATCTCAGAAGAGGTCATGGGTTCGAATCTCACCCCC
>JAUEJK010310880.1:0-16013 GCA_032274865.1 Eryngium alpinum
CTCTAAGATTGACCAAAATCAGAAAATACTAAGATTGAAACCACAAGGAAAACCAATCCTCTTTACGGATCTAGAAAAATACATAAGAAATCCACTCAATAAAATCAAAACCGCTGCTGGCGTGGTTGCCGGCCGGAGAGAGGTCGGAGCTTTGGAAGGAGAGAGGGAGAGGGACGGCTAGGGAGGGAGGAAGAAGGAAGGATCGGAAAAGATGGGGGTGGGACGGGAAGGGAGGGAGGAAGAAAGGAGGGGGGGGGGCGCGACTGCTATGGTGGTGAGATGGAGGTGCGGCGGGTGGTTTTTCGGCGGTGGAGAAAGGGGCTGGGGGAGAAATAGGGTGAAAAAGAGAGATGGTGGGTGGCAGCGGCAGATTTTCAGTGGATAGAAAGAGGAAAGAAAGGAGGATGTAAAAACATAAAGGATGTACAGGTCTTCCTCTCCGGCAGCCGGCCGAAAGCCTTCGCCGGAGAAGGGGGCGGCTGCTCTTTCTTTTTTCCTTTGTGAGAGAGAGAAAAACCCTAGGAAGTGTATTTTTTTAATCTACATTGTCTTACTTATTTTATAGGGATTATGGATCGGATTGATTTGCGGACTATGTTGTCAGGCAGGGAGTCTGATGTTGCTTACAAGATTTGGTACGTGGACAAAAGTGGAGCTTACTGAAAACACACCTAAAGAGAATAGAGTCTCCCCCTAAAATATCATTATTGTCAAACATCTTCTTGTATCATATCTTCGAGTCTTTGTAATCAATTCTCTAGATGAATGTTTGTCGGTGATATGATATTATAACTTCGGATATCTGCATATCACTGAATCATCGATCTGTTCTCTCGTAAAGATTAACTACTTCAACAGATTTCAAGAATTATCCTGTTATGTCATGTACAACTAACAATATAAGTTAGTACATTTTTTTTTATAAAAAGATGGTGCTTCTAGACTAAATAAGTTCTTTCTTATTTTCAAAAAATAAGCATTACTCTGCCCAAAGTAATCTAGGTACTTAAATATGAATCCTTTTATATTTGTATTTTAAATGTAATGCTCAATCTTCAGGTCGAGACAATACAATAATTTTTTAATTGTTCATTTACGAATCTATGTCAAATTTCTCAATTGAGATTCGAATCCCTTCTGGAGTTTCGACATAATTTTGATCATCAATTATTGTTGTACGAAAAGACCTCATAATAAAATAAATAAGATTGTAGGATGATCAAATATTCACATAAAAGGTTAAATCAAGTCTTACTTGATTAGTTATTCTTACCAAAACGATTTTCTTTTGGTGTACCTGCAGTATAACATTATATATACGACGGAAAATAGCAACAATAAAAACTAGGTAAGATGAACAGACATTATTATGTATATACATAACTAATTATATGCATGCATTCTGATTTACGGAACAACTCAGTTTTAGTTAAAAATAAATTCTAACTTTCACTTCAACCTGACCAGAGATTTTCTGAGTTGTAATCTACTAAAATCAGATTAATTTTGTAATTTATTACATCAAATCATTAAGAATACTTAATATATATGAACATAGCCTTTTATAAACTCTGAAGAGTTTAAGAGGTATGACAAAATATATCTCAGCGTATCTTCATCAATCCATCAGGGATTATATAGGACTGTATGCCCAAATACATTTATTTTCTGTAATAATTGTTGTTACATCCGGATGTCTAAAATATTAAATCATTTCTTTCTCGAGATTTTATCTTATTCTTTGGTTTCATATCCATTTAAATGGCGACATAATTTATTCATATTTCAAATACTTCAACCTCCTTTGGGGGATTTCTATTATGAGTCTTCCACTTCTGGTGTGTCGTTAACTATATCTTAATCTCTTCAGGAGTGTTTTCAAATATATTTACAATTGGATCCGATATTTAATCGTATATTTCACTTGTCTTACATCCATACTGTAGTGTTTGTCCTTTGGTCCATAACACTTCATGCTCGCAATAAAACTGTCAATTTTCATTTGACATGTCGCCGAATACTATTTTTCATGATCATCGTTTTTCATCATTATATCAAGCACTATATTATATGCATATATTCGTCGACGATAATATCTTTTCGGTTATATCTTTTGTCTATAACAACATATTTATTGAGATCTCTTCACTTACATTTTCAGGTATATGAACCTCTTCTGGGGTTTTATCCATCATGTCACATGTCTCTTATGGAGATTCAATTTCAACCTTTTAGGCATCTCGATTATCTGCTCCTTTTCATTTTCAAGATTTTCTTCTTCTTTGGAACAGTTGGTCTACCACGCTTCAGGCGGGACCTAAACTCATTTACTTTAGTGATTTCTCCTTCAGGGACTTCTATTTTTATAGGAGCATTAGCAGCTGATATTATAATTTGGTCACTCATATTAATTTCAACAAATGCATCAGGCAATTATTTTCCAATGCCTTGTAATTCAATTATATTTTCTGAACTTCTAGTTAACAATAATCTATACGAGAATCATAGATATTTAATGACGATGCATTCCATCTAATATCGATAACCAGCTTTTTACTCTATCCCTATAATCCTGAGAATATCATGTTATTACAACTTACTTTTGGATGAACCTTTTTATTAAATAAGGCAAAACCTTGTTTTAAACATATTACCAGTCAATGGCTCACGTATTATTATAAAAGGGAGATTCATGACCAATATATATCCCAATCTTATGTGTTAAGACATCTTTCTACGTTATGACGAAGTAATTTGGGATATATTTCGCACAACCAAAAGTTCTTACATGGGAAATATTAGACTCGCTTCCAGAAGCCTATTAAAATGGGAGAATTATGATGACTCAATAGTCTGATACGTACAAGTGCTGCTACATGTAAAATAAAATGCTCCAAACTGAAATTGAGAGATTTGTTCTCATAATCAATTGCCTGACATTAAATTGGACTCATATAATAAGGGATTCTACAAGGCCTGATTCTACAAGGCCTTTTGTGTGTTAAAATGAGCTATATGGTGTTCAACATTTATTTAAACTAAGTAACAATACTTATTAAAGGCTTGCAATGTAAATTCTTCAACATTATCGATTCGTATTCTGCCAATAATATAATCCAAAAATTGTGCTCTTAATCAAATTATCTGTGCAAGCAATCTCGCAATCTCGCAAACTCTAGGTTGGGAGATGACAATAAACACACATGTGACAATCTAGTTGATGCATTAATCAAAACCATACAATATTTAAATGATCCACATGAAAGGTTGAATGTGCCCAAATATACCACAATGAAAATGTTTATTTAGGTTAATCCACTCCTATATTTTCTGGAGAACAAGCAGCACACGAGAATTTATTCGAATGAAAAATCTTCTGGTTTTTAATGGATGTCTAAGTGAATTCTCAATAATTATTTGCACCATAATTTATTCGGTTGTCCCATCTGATCTTGCCCATACTAAAATACTATTATCTGTAAACTTCTGGTTACTATATTATGTATCTCAACAATATTAATCATTAGGTAGTAAAAAAAAGATAGCGAATGCAAACAATATCTCTGATGTGTCTTTCGTGCCTTATGTCATACTTATGTGAGGATATTCAATATTTCTTTCATTGACGGTCTAAACACAATATTTATTATTGAATATCATTAATTTCAAGTCTCGCTCCCTAAGGCAACATTATATATGCTCTTTTGGAGCCTTTTATAATAGCTATACTACCACATATAATACCCACACTAATTATTTTCATTATCAATTAAGAAAAATATTTCTTATTCTCAAGTATTATGTGAGTCGTTGCATTATCCGAAAACAAATATCATCACGGTTTATCGCTAAATGAATTATAGGGATATTTATATCTTCACGTAGACAAGATCAATGTCACAACGATATCCAACATATGAAAACACATTATGAACCGATAAGACTTAATATGACATTCATAAATCCCCATACTTTAACGTCAAAATATAAAGAGTAAGCATATACAAAATTTAGGTTATTAACCATTCAGTTATCAATTAATCCCTTCTAGGATAATAAAGAAATAATCAATCACTCATATCTGGGGTAGTGAAGAAATCAGTAGGTTTCAAGTGCAGATGTATTATCATTCTCAAAATCACATTCTCCACCTTTATAGTCTCACTTTTGGTGGAAATATATGCTCTCATATCAATTACTTTGAGTACGACCATAACCATGGTGGGTAATATTTTCTTTAATCCTTGATTATTTGTAGTTCATCACATTCGCTTCGGGGATTAAAAATGAGTTAGTTGGTAAATGATTCTTTATCCATAACTCATTATTTTTCTCAGCTACAATGAGACAATATATAATATTTAACGAAACCTTTCCACTTTGTATCAACAAGAACATATTATTTGCATAATAGATTGTGTATGTCTTTTCAACATTTATGCGTTGTCTCTCCATATAATTCTTACCTATTAATAATTATGAACATATCTAATTTATGTTCACTCGCTCACTTATTTATAACCTTAAGTTTAACAAATTATAACAGCTTTAGGGACCATACTAGTTTTCTAATGGTCATATCGAGACTTTAGATTATTCAAAAGGATTTTCTGAGTCTTTAACAATTGAATATTCACTTCTAAATTCCTTGTGTTGGTGATTACAAATCAAAAAAGATTCTTTTAACAAAATGATATACTCTAGGTCATATATTTGTCCATAAAATATGATTGCATATAAGTGAATTAAATACTCTACTTAGATACACCGTATAAAAAATGTTAATTATGATATTCACTTTACTTATGATGTCTAATAATATCTCTCGACCAACAAAAATATTGAAAACCACATAAATTTCATAACCGATATAATTTCCTACCATACATACAACATGAATGTCTCAAAACAAGATATAAATGTGACCAATTCAGAAAACAGACAAATCCACACTAGTGGTGAGTATTCGGTAAAAACCGAACCGAACCGAATTTTAATTCGGTTATCGAATACCGAATTAGTGAAAAAATCGAAACCGAATACCGAACCGAAATAATTTCGGTTTAAAACCGAACCGAATTAATTATTTCGGTTATTACCGAAAACCGAATTAAAAAACCAAATTTTAAAATATATAATAAAAATAATAATTTTATTTTATATAAATAACATTTATCTATATTTAAATTTAAAAAAAATATTTATTTTTAAAGTTATAAAATTAAATCAGAAAATATATTAAAATTAACTATTATATAACTAAAAAAGTGGTATATATAATTATTCAAAAAACAATAACTGATATATATATATATATATATATATATATATATAATAGATGTACATATACAAGTAATAATAGTTGAATTTACATTGATACGGAATGCCCTTGTAAACAAGTTAAACCACTCTATGTATATAAAAGCAGAACAGACCACTAGTATAACCCAGGTACAACAAATTTCGGTTTTTTTTAGGTAATTTCGGTTAAAACTGAAAACCGAATCGAATAGTAAAAAAACCGAATTTTATAAAAAATACGAACCAAAAATCGAACCGAAATATTTCGGTTCGATTACAGAACCAAAATATTTCAGTTTTTTCGGTTAACCGAACCAAATGCTCACCCCTAATCCACACATGTAAACAACTTTACTTAGAAAAACTCAAAACATAAAAGTTGCAGCTAATTGAAGCTTCCCACAATGATAAGAATCATATAATTTAAACAAGAACTTGTTAAACACAATAAACAGAAGAAGATTTGTAAAGGGGGGTGAATACAAATCTTTGCAACTTTTTGTTATTTTCTGCTTTTGATCCAAACAAAACAAAGTAACTGCTATAAATATGAACAAAGACAAATGAAAACAGATTCAACATAGAGAAATATCAAAGTTTAATTTTATTTAAACTTTGAAGATTTTTCTAAGAGAAGCAATAATGCTTTCTTAGCTACAGATCTATCTTACAATCAAAACAGCTTCACAAATCACTAAGCAAGCTACAAATTACTCTTCATCTTATACAAATAGAGCTTCTCTCTTGCTAAGCAATTTTCACTCTCTCTGAATGTTAAGCACACTTACAACTGAATACAATGTCACTATTTATACAAAAGAAAAGGCAAAAGAGATATCCCCGCATGGTGAGGACCACTTGATGTTGACGGCTACTATCTGCCTCCTTCCTTTCCTTGTATAGCTAAGCATAATTTGACAGCTGTACCTTGGACCACATAAATCCATCCATATTCTGCAAAGAATAACAGAATAGTGGCTCCTTTTCCAAGCAAACTGCCAGAAGAAATGATTTGAAGACTGATCCTTCGTCCCCATATGGTAGACAACTATCCATGTATGGTAAATAATTATCCCCGTAAGGTCTTCAGTTTCCCCTGATCCATTACTCCCGTCCGAGGATAATTGCTACCCCCGTATGGCTTCAACACTTGGAAACTTTTACCCCTGATGATCTTTCCAGCTGATTTCTTGAGGCATTTTGATCAATGTGGATATGATCGTCACTTGATAGATGTAACATGATGCCTGGATTACAACTTGACACTTGTATATTATTGAGTTTACAAGGTCTTTATTATCTAATGTGTTCTTTCTATTCTATACAAGTATGAACACTTATTTCATTCAAACTATTAAGACATCATCATCATCAGTTAAATACATTTATTCCTAACAATCTCCCCTAATTTATGAGTTATCAAAGTGATAATCATAAATTCAAGGCTAACCTGATGATGATGTCAAAACTCAACAAATAAACAATATGCAATAGAAATTGATTTTGTATAAAAGATGAAGAGAAATATACAAATGTATAAAGTTTTAAGGAAAATTGTCTTACCACTTAGATCCTTGAAGCCACAGAGATTTTCAATCATTTCCTAAAGCAGTCTTGTCTCTTGGTGCCTGTATTCAAGAACTGGAACTGGATTTGCATAACTTTCTTGACCAGCTTTAATTTTCTCCAGCTCTTTTGACAATGCCTTCCTGAACAGAGTTACATTCATCGTCTTACAATCGTTCAGAATTCTGACAACTCTTTCCATCAAAGCAATGTCATGAGTGCAGATTGATGACCAGCTAAAGATCTCAGACTTGCCTTCTTCATTGCGGAACTCAACAGAATTTATCTCAGCAATATGCCTTGGCAGCTCATTTTGATACTTGATCTGAGGCACAAGTTGAGGCATTGGCTTTGACTTGACCTCATTTTCCAATTCCTTTTGTTCATTGATCAATCTCTTTAGCATTAAGTTTTTGATTTGAACAACTCCTTCATGCTTGATTCCTACACTTTGTTTGATAATATGCATCATGTCAATCAAAGATAGGTTATGAATTTCCTGGATATGCACTCTCTCCTCCTTTCTCATCTCATCTGTGAAATAGAGCTTCTTTCTAATCACATGAACTTGCTCAACTCTATTATTCATTCTATTCCTTAATCTTTGGAGATCTTTTACCAATTCCTTGCCCAGAGCAGTCTTGCTCACCTTTTGAATAGCCCATCCAAGTTGATAAACATCCATACTTTTAAATAGCTCAAAGTTTGTACCTCTAGCTTCTTCATTCTTGTTCTTGAGAATAATGTGGATGTACTTCACTTTGTCTTTGATTCTCACATCAAATCTTTCTATTGAATTCATGTACCTTTCAAATCTTGAGTTGTCACTCATGAGCTTTTCTACTAGAGTTTGCTGCCTTGGAGTCTCCTTAGGAGCTTCAGTTTTTGAATCTTGATTGCCTTTGATTTCTGTTTCTGATTTGGACACTTGAGCACTTGAGGAACCGGTTGCAGAGCTATGAGGAATCAATGATTTTGAAGAACCAGAATGAGGAGGAGGATCATCTATACTTGAAGGTTTGACAGCTTCCTTGCAAGTATCAGAGGGTTTTATGACAATTCATTTCTCCTTCTTCTTATATACTTTTGGCTCAGGCAAAGCTGCACTCTTTCTTTTCCCCTTGCCTTTCACATCTTCTTGATCTCCCTTTTATTTGTCAATGTCCTTCAACATTTCTTCTTGAAGTTTGATCATCTCATCAAATTTCTCATTTTCTTTCTCTTTCAATAAAGCCTCTTCTTTAGCAAGCTGAGCTGCTGTTTTCCTAACTACTTTCCTTCTTGAACTCTTCTTCTTAGCTTTGTTCTCATTACCAAGTTCCTTCATAGACACGAGCTTGATGTATTCTTGATTTTTCTTTTCCAAATACTCCTCTTTTTCTTGCACTGTCATCTTGCACATTCTTTCATATTCTATCACTCTTTCTTTCTCTTCATCATTCATATCAGCAAAGATAAAATCCCCTAAAGCTATCTGGCCATCAGTCAAAAGGATTTTTCTTTGTTCCTGAGATGCTAGCTTTTGATCCCTTAGCAGCAGTTTTAGGTTTAGAACCTTGAGGAGTGGAGCCTGCACCACTTACACCAAGCTTAACATCCTTTCTTTCAACATTTTCAATAGCAGCAGCAGAAGTAGGCACAACAACAATAGCTTTATCACTCTCCCCCTTTTTGGCATCAATATCAGGGGTTTTAAGAAGGGAGATGGTAGATTTAAGATTAGATGAGATCTTGGCCTGCCCTGCTTCAAACTCATCAAGTCTTTGAGATAGATTTTTAGTAACCCTTGATGAAGTTTCAACTGCCCTCTTCAGATTCCCAACAGTTTTCCTATCCATCACTGTTTCCACATAATCTTGCAAGCCCTTTAATGAACTATTCACATTATCATCTGATTTCTTTTGGATGATCTGGAAAGTCTGAGCCATCAGATATTGAGTCTTGAGGACAAATCTTTGCTGATGATCCTTATTTCTCTTGAACTCATCAAGATAGTAAGTGCTGAGCACATTAAAGTCTTGAGGGCTGTAGGTTTTGGTTAATGTATAAGGAGTCCTCACAAATTTCTTCTTCTTCAGCTTGCCTTTCCCTTTTCTGGTTTGAATCTCTTCAGTCTCAGTTGAAGAGTTACTTGAACCTTCTTTTTCACCTTCTGTAGATTTATCCCCGGATGCATTTATAAATCATCAGGGGAAGAAACTTGTGCATCCTTTACATGAGCTTTCTGAATCTCTTCTGTAACTGAGGCTACTAAATGCACTGCTTTGCTTAATTCATCATCAACTCTTGCTGTTGTGGTGATACCTTCAGTCATAATGGCTTGAGAAATTCCCAAAGTTCCCCTCACACTCTGGAAAATCTCATTTGCTCTCACACAGCTCATTTTTGCAGCTTCTAAGCTTTGAGAACTCTCCCGAAGCTCACTTGTTGTGCTAACAGCATTCACACACACACACACACTTACTTTTGCCATGATCCTCTCTTGGGTTTGATCATGCTTCTCTCCCTTTGTTGTTCTCTCAACCTCACTAGATTTATATGTAGAAGGGCTCCAATAGGTGAGTGTGGAGTCTGCATTGGCTAGTCCAATGAGAGCATCTACAGCCACACTTGTAACTGGAGAAGTTGGATTCTGTGCAATGAATCCTAGTGGCAAAGAACAAGAGATTTGGGCAGGAAAATTTTCAATTGTTTCTCTTTCCCCCACTAACATTCTTGGCATTGCTTCTGAAGAAATGAAGTTGCCTGAATCCAAGTTCTCATGTGAATCACAAATGACTTGATCTCTAAAAGGAGAATTTAACATGAAAGAAGAAGGATCTATAGCCATTTGATCATTTTCATTGGGCTCCTCAATGATTGGTGCAAGTTGAGGATTTTGAGTGATTGGACCAAAGATTAGTTCCATTACATCAGAAGCAGGTGAAGGAGGAGGAAGAAATGAAGATGTACAAGAATTAAATGTATGGGGCTGAATCACTGAGTGAGGAGGTGATTCATCAACAGAGGTGTGTGCCCTAGTTTGTGCAATATCATCACTCATGTGTTTAGCTTTTTCAGTGGTGGCCTCACTTGTGCTCTGAGTCCTAGGGCTAGGACTATTTTCAATACAGATATCTTGTTGAGAAGATAACTCTAGATTTGAGCTTGTGCCCTTTATAACCTCCAAAGTCTGGTGGGAGACATTGGAATGTTTGGTTTGGGTGGTTCCCTCTTTTGGCTCTGCCTTCTTCTTCTTTTCCTTATGTCTCCCATCCACACTCTCTACCTCACCTCCCTTATCATCAATGTCTTTTAAAACACCACTAGTTCTCTTTTGGCCTTTGGCTTTTTGAGAAGCCTTAGGTTTGGATTTCGATTGGACAAAGGAAGCAAATGGTACATCTACGGTAGAGTCAAGATGTGTAGGGTTTTGACTCATAGATGTAGGAATTGAAGAAGATTGAGGTCAGAGCATATGCTCATACATGATCAGGGGGTCAGAGCATTTACAATTCTTCATTATTTTAGTGAAGAGCCTAGGAGTTTGATAACTACAGGCAATTGTGAGTAATTCCCTATTTGATGACATAGTTGAGGAGATTAGGCAACTGATGATCAACAATCATCTGTAGAAATCTGGTGTAATACACCTCTTTATTTCTTTCTTCAAAGGTATTTAATTTGTAAACCAAGCCATCAAAAATAAACTTGCCAATATCAAAATTGACATTATGAAACATTGCATAAGCAATCTTGAGAGTAAGTGAAGTAAAAGTGTCATAGTTAAAACACTTTCCTGAGAAAGCTTTAGTGATTGTATCAAAGAGATATGATAACTCAAGATTACAATTTTAAGATCTTTAAACTTAATCTTTTCTGCTTTGTCAATTTTATACCCTTTTTCAATTAGGAAGTTTATCAAATCATTATCCTCGGGTATTTTAGCAAGAATATTTATGGGTAACCCAATGATTCAATAATTATAGCAGGAGTAATGGTGGCATTTTGTGATTTTGTAGTGTAAGAGATAGAAGCAATTTTTACCCCATCAGTGCCAGGATTGAGCTTGGCACTTGACCACACGTCTAGCAAAGTCTTCTTGTAGAGTGTTGGAGTTGTGAAGATGGCTTTGCTGTAGGGTGAGTTGAGAAGATACTCCATAACTGACTTCACCTTCTCTGGCACCGCTTCAATCTTTGAAAAACCAACAAAATTGTTGGTGGGAACAACGAACTTACCAACAATCTTTTGAACTTGAGGAGGCGCCACTGAGAACTGCTTTGAAAAAGATGAAAACTTTTGCAAAAGTAACTTAGGGTTTGAGAGCTTTTTGCAAATGATTTTGTTGTTCAATCGCGTAAAGGGAAAAGTAGAAAGAGAAACTATATATATATATATATGAGCAATATCCCCGTACCCAATTGAATACCAACAGCTAAAATTTAAGTTAATGGTTAGTTACAATTATACCCTTATGGAACTCCTTACGGGGATACAGAATTTTCATGTGGGGATAAGTAACTGCGTACGGGTATGTCCATTTAGACATACGGGGATGAAACCGTTAGCTTTTAGCTATTGATTTAATGAGCCTCAATGTTCATGCATTTAAAGTTAATGATTTATCATTCAAACAATATGTCAAATAACATGAATAAATCATTGAAACATCAAAATCATCCCTGCAAATTAAAATAATACAAGATAAAGTATGTCAGGGGAACAACATTCATGACATTTCTAACTTAGGATTTTGATAACATTACTTAGTTTTGAATCAACCAAGCAATTCATTCCATGTTTACCATTCCCAAGTCAGCTACCAGCTTGTTGAATGTTGATTCATCAAGAGCTTTTATAAAGATATAAACAATCTATTTATTAGTAGGAACAAAATGCAATTCAATATCACCATTTAACACATGCTCTCTGATGAAATGATACCTGATTACAATGTGCTTTGTTCTTGAGTGCAACACTGGGTTTTCAGTAATGGCAATTGCACTGGTGTTGTCACAAAAGATTGGCACACCTTTGAGATGGAAACCATAATCCAACAACTGATTCTTCATCCACAAAATCTGGGCACAACAACTTCCTGCAGCAATGTATTCAACCTCCGCAGTTGATGTAGAGATGGAGTGTTGCTTCTTGCTGAACCAAGACACTAATTTTCCACCCAAGAACTGACAGCTACCTGTAGTACTCTTTCTGTCAATCTTGCAACCACCAAAATCAGCATCAGAAAATCCAACCAATTCAAACCGAGGAGCAGTAGGATACCATAAGCCAAACAACAATGTTCATTTGATGAACCTCAATATTCTCTTCATAGCAGCAAGATGAGATTCATTTAGATAAGCTTGATACCTTGCACACAAGCATGTGGCAAACATTATATATGGCCTGCTAGCTGTTAGATATAATTATGAACCAATGATCCTCCTATATTCTTTAGGATCAACATCCTTTCCATTCTTATCAGGATCAATCTTAGCAGCTGTGGACATAGGAGTTTTTGCAACCTTGCAATCCACCATATCAAATTTCTTGAGGAGTTCTTTGGCATACTTCCCCTGATGTATAAAAAAACCTTAAGGGGTTTTCTTAATTTGCAATCCCAAGAAATATGATAACTCTCCCATCATGCTCATCTCAAACTTGCTCTACATCAGCTTTGAGAATCTTTCACATAGTTTTTCATTTGAAGGTCCAAAGATTATATCATTAACATATATCTGAACAAGTATGATATCATCTTTGTTCCTTCTGAAGAATAAGGTTTTATCAACCATGCCTCTTGAGAATCCATTTTCAATGAGAAACTTAGCCAAGGTATCATACCAAGCTCTTGGAGCTTGCTTTAGGCCATAAAAGCTTTGTCAAGCTTGTAAACATGATTGGGCAACTTGGCATTCTCAAAACCCGGAGGCTATTAGACATAGACTTCATCTTCCAATTTTCCATTAAGAAAAACACTTTTCACATCCATTTAAAACACCTTGAAGTTTGAATGTGCTGCAAAAGCTAAGAAAATCCTTATAGCTTCAAGTCTTGCAACTGGAGAAAATGTTTCATCAAAATCTATTCCTTCAGCTTAGAAGTATCCTTTTGCTACAAGTATTGCCTTGTTTCTAGTGACAATTCCTTCCTCATCCAATTTATTCCTACACACCCATTTAGTTCCAATGATAACTCTATCTTTGGGCTTAGGAACTAGCTTCCAGAAACCATTCCTTTTAAATTGATTTAACTCCTTTTGCAGCATTGCTAATTAGATCTAGTCAGGTTTTACTGTTTTTAGACTGCACCTATGTGTAGTGCATTGAATGCATGGCTCCTGAAGGTTATTTGTGGAAAACTCATTAGTTTCCAAATATGCATGTGTTTATGTGTATTTATATGTGATTGTTGTGTGCTAATTTCTTCAAGTAAACTGCATATTCCTCCTGCATTTACTATGGACCATGAAATGCTATCCAAAATGCCACAACCCACTCTAACCAAATCTCTTTTTATAAATGCACAAACACTACCCAAGTCCTCCCTCTTTGATCTTGCTGAAAAAGCTTCTGATGAAGCTAAGAAAAGAAAGGCTGCCATAATTGCTTACTCTTCAAAACCTACTCTCAGAACTACTTTGGCCAAAATCAAGTATGCCTTTGGAAAACATAAAATGCTTCTTGGAACCCTTGTTGAATTTCATGATTTTTACAATATTTACTCATGTTTGAAAGCTGCACATCTTACTAAACTTGCAATTATTATGGAAAATGTTGTGTATCAAGATTCTGTGGCTGAGTTTTATTTTAACACGAGGGTTAGACTTGATGGAAACAAGCACCAATGCATTGAAACTTCTGTTAATGGTAGAGATATCACTTTGAATGAATTTGATATGTGTCACATACTTGATATGCATCCAAAAGTCCTTACTTATCCATCCATAACTCATGTTAAACATTCTAGGTTCAAGAAGGAAGAATTTCATGATTATTTAAGAACTCTATGTGGTAGTGAACCACCTGTTGGACTGTTGGAATTCAAAGTTGATATTAGTTCTGAATGTTTCCATCCCATTGGTCAATTCTTGTCCCTTCTTTTTCGTGCAAATATCATGCCTAAAGCTTCTAATGAGAAAATGTTCTCCTATATGGAATTGAAAATTATGAATGATATCTTGCTTAATAGTGTTGAGTTTAATGTGCCACAATTCATTATTCAACAAATTATAAGGCCAGGAAAGGAAGGTTATTTTGCATTTGGATTGTTTTTTAATGAAGTGTTCAAATACTTTGATATTCCTGTTGATGGTCAGAAGACCTTTGTTGTAACTGATGTGCTTAATAAGGACTGCATTAAGCCACATCTATCATTATCTAACTACTTTCCTACAGGTCAGCTTGACTTGTATCCTTCCTCTTCTAGAGGTTCTGCTCAAGCAGAACATGATTTAAGTGTGATCATTCAGGATTGGAAAAAGGAAGTTGATTCCAGGTTTCAAACTGTGGTTCAGTTGGTTAATAACAGGAATGAGGAAATTATGAGGCAAATGCACCTCATGAATGCAAAGTTTGACAGCTTGGTTGTTCAGATGGAAAAACAGGGCAAGTTGAAAGGGGCTGATGAGCCTGGTGTGCAGTGCAGTGGTGCTGCAAGTGATGATAAAGATGGTACCAGGGTTCTGTTGCCTGGTTTATGTGTCAAAAATAGAGTGATGCAGTTGGTAAATGACCTCAGTGATGAGTTTGTTGATTCACAAGTCATGGAGGATGACTTGTATAATGATTCTGGCATGTGTTTATTCAGTTTGGCAGGAAAGATAGAAGATGGTGATGTGTTGGTTGCTTCAGTTGGTGAGAAGCACTCACAGTTTGGTGCACAGAATCACAACAGTGTTACTGTTGCAGTGGCAGGCTCAGGTGGGCTTGCTGGACTTGAATTTGATGACACTGAGGACTTCTCTTAGCTCTTTTAATTTCTGTGCTTATGTTTGCTAGATGTTAACTATGTCTGCTATGCTGCTGCTATCTTATTATTAGAACTGTTTTATATTTGAGCCAGTTTGTTCTGGCATAAGATGATGTGGACTGTACTTTAACTGTTGGTTTATGGTGAATGGTTTCCAGTGGCTCTTGTGCTGGAAAATTATGTTATATATTAGCTTGTTATTTTCTCTAACAGGTTTATATATATTGAATGATCACGCTTCATTTAGGCATACACTTTGCACACATGAATGCCACTTGGTATGACTTGTCCGGGCTACACGATAGCCTTAGGAATCTGGCCCTCTGCCTTGTTGGTCACTAGGATATTTGGGGCGTGTGTTGCATTCATCCTATACTTGTGGTATGCTTTGCTATTTATACTTGGCAGGTTATAAAGAAATTTCAAAGAAATATTGGCCAAAGAGCAAAAGGTGATGGACTGGTGCATTGGAAAATGAAGGAATCCAGCTACAAAAAGGAGCAAATGGAGTGAAGAATGGACAAAGCAGAAGAAGGAATAAAGCTTCAAGTTCTGAAGATTCAATGTCCAAGGAGAAAGCCGCATACTACAAAGCTATGTGTTTCAAATTAATTAAATTCATATTTCTCTTGTACTTCATATTTCTCTTGTACTTTAAATTTCTTAGGAAATATTCGGAGAAAATGTTGTATTTGTAGAATTATTTTTAAAGCTTTGTACTGTTAAACAGATCTCAGCTTAGGGGTAAAAGCTGAATAATGGAGTAATAAGGAAGGGGAAGTATAAGGTTGTAAGATGTACTAATCCCACCCCCCCAAACCCATATATAGTGGAAAAATATAAACTGCTCTATCTATATATATGCCACTAACTCTGTTTTGCAGGTCTCTCATTACACATTCCCGGCATCTTTTTAATGTCACCAAGGGGAAGAGATGTGTGAAATTGAGTGTACAAATTGAGAGTTCACTTGTAAACTGAGTGTACCCATAGGAAATCCCTTAGATATAGGTTGTTACTTATATTTCTTGTATAAATTGGGATAAAGGGTACTATGCGGGTTGTACGGGTATTATGCATGCTAGTAAAGTATTATGTGTTTAATTGACATTTGCTTGCATATAGTTAGGGGAAGTTAGTATTTAATCGGAATTTCACACTTATTGTTGACATGCAAAAAGGGGAAGATTGTG
>JAUEJK010311970.1:0-24752 GCA_032274865.1 Eryngium alpinum
TATATGTTTCTTATCATATAATTTAGAATTGTAGATTCAAGTTGTGATTCTTATCTGAAAAATAATATTTAGGGATTTATATTATAATTCTCGAGTCTGAGTAATTATGTCTATAGTTTGGATATTCAAGTGATTTAAGATGCAGGTCTTAGTTATTTTAAATGAAATATAGTTATTTAAAAAAACAAATAAATTATATTTTATGATTACACCGATATTTTGAATAGCTTAAATTTGAGGTCGGGAGAAATTGTGTTAAGAATTTGGGATATGTAAAAGCTGTTTTCAGAATCATAAATATTTTATATTAGAAAATTAGTTTGAGAAATAACCAAAAATTATTTTACTAGGATATTCAAAACAAAAGTTGTAATATTTTAGAATTTATTAGACAAAAATGAACCTTTTTGTAAATTATTTTATGCTAAAAAAAATTCTGTTTATATATATTCAAAAATTAGATATACAAGAAATAATAAAAAATTTAAAATGATATTTTATTAATTATATAATATAAAAATTCATACATTTCTTTAAATTATTGAAGATTCTCGCTTATTGAATTTTATGTAATTATTTCTGTAACAATTATAGACATATAAATATTTAAATAATTAAGTTAACAAATTAATTTATCAAAAGGAAAGAAAAAAGTGAATGTGGTATTGATTTTTAATATTAAAATATATTAAACACGTGATTATTAAAATGATAAAAGGGGCAGACAGGTTAACCCGCATTTATTGTGCGTATAAACCTTAGTTTTCATGGTTTTCTTGGTTAAGGTGGTTTTCATTGATCCTTTGCCTATATATATATATATATATATATATATATATATATATATTTGTGAAGTACATAATTAATTTCTGTTGAAAATTGTAAGTTGGGAACCTCTTTTAGGGTTGTTCCCGTATAAATAATTTAAAATTAATATATAAAGTATAGAGATTGTTTCGAAGTTTTTGATTTTTAATATTAAAATTTATTCAAAATTTTAATTGAAATTTAAGATAATTGAATGATAAAAGAGTTTTTTTTTATTATGAGTGTATTTTAAATAATTAAATATTTGATGTATGTTTTTTAATCTTACATTAAATTTTAAAGAAGATCTATAATTTATAATCATGATCATGAAGTTTGGTGTCAATTTCTAGCAATGGACTATCACTTATGTCATGACATGATACTGGACCATCACATCTTGATGATCATGATGATATGTTATTTTAATGATCATGACGGTGTGTTGTCATATCCTAACAAGTATTATTATATAAATTGGGTATAAATATTTTATATTTAACTTATATATTTGAAATTAAACTTAATGTGTATACTAATTCATATTAATATTATAATTATGTATTATTAACTTAATAAGTTAATAATTAAGTATTTTATATGATTTATTTTAGGATAACTTAATTCTATAATCTAGGTATATACACAAATATTTATCGCGTATACAAGTGATGAAACACTCGTAAGTTTTACTTTAATTATCCGTTATTTGTACAAAAATTGCAATGTGATCAGAGTGAAATCTGCCACATATATAAATTCATTAATTATTAGATTTCGCTGAACTGTAAGTGGTGTGTGCTGTTTATCTTTTAAGGTACGTGCTGGTTAGACGATGTTGTTTTATCTTGAGTGAATATTCACAGCTACCCAATGTGACTTAGTGGGACATATAATTCTTTACGAACAGTCTACGAATCTTGGTGCATAAGAGACTCATCATGTATTTATGTTGTTTGTTATACTTGAATTCTTAGTTGCATGGGGGGTTGAATGCAACTTGGCTAATTTTGCAGTGTCAAGTTGTAGTCCACTCCAAATGATAACTGCATAAATGTGTGTGTGAAGTGTTTAAGAAATTTAGTGATTGTAAAGAAAGAACAATATAACAGAAACAATTATCAAACAATATAGTTGTATATTAATGATCTGCAGTGAACTTTAGCCCTTTCACAAAATAGGTTTTTCACCAAAAGTAAGTTGATGCTACAATTAAGTGATTCCAGTTACAAAAAAATCTTTCTAAGAAATCTGGCAAAATAACATACAAGGAAATGAAAAAAATGAGAACTACATGTATTGTAGTTGGAGCGTATGGACATATCTCAATCTATAAAAAGTTTTCTCTCGAGAAAAATATTACACTAAAAACTGACAAGTGAATACTATTTTTATACACATAGATTTCTTGAACAGACAAGAAAGTAAAAGAGATACGAAACTGCAATTTTTAAGTCGGGCAACATTCAACTTTGTTCACATATGTTTATTTAGGTCCTAAAGATAAATAATCTTGAATCTTGTTGGTTCTATCAGATTTCTTATTTTTTTTTTTTTTTTTCCAATCCAACCGTCTTTGTGTAAACATACTCCTTGAGTTGTGCTGATAAGCAAGCTGTCATTTTTTTTCCTATCTTTACTAGATAATTTAATCTTCAGCTCAGTTATAGTGTTTTGCGTTCAATCAGGACATCATAATAGTCTTTGACACCACAAATTAGATCTCTACAAAAATATTATATATATTGGCCCCGTTTGTGTATCACTTATAAGTGACTTCAGCTTATATGTAGAAAAAAAGTAACAAATATATACTTTTTTTTCAAGCTTTCACTTATAAACCAGTTTTAAACCCAGCCAAATAGCCTTAACAAGTGAGAAAACCACTTTTAAGTGGAAGCTTGAAAAAAAAAGTACCTATTTTTTTTTTTTTACTTATAAGCTGAAGCCACTTATAAGTGATACACAAACAGGTTCATTATATGTCTCAAACCTAACTACTGGATTATATATAAAATTATAATTTTAAGCACTACCAGTAAATAGTTTCTAAAGGACAGTGCTAGACTGTTATTCATTTTATTCTGTATGTACAAATGAAACTAATATAGTCCAAGTAACTTAGCACCATAGAGTAAAATTGAGATATACAATTATAAGTAGAGCGAGTCGAGTGGAGTTTTTGCTAACCGAACTCGAGTTCGAGCTTTTGCTTATCGAGTCGAGCCAAGCCCAACTATCTTATCGAACAAAATCTTGTGTTCGAACTCGAACTCATTAATTAACGAATTGAGCTCAAGCTATTCGCGAACATTTCGAATCGAGTCGAGCTCGAGCTCGAGCTGTTCGTTAATATATATATATATATATATAATTTATTATTATTATTTTAAAAAAATATTATAAAAAACAATTTAATTAATTTTTTATTAACTTTATTAAAAGAATTATATTATATCAATTTAATATTATTATTTAGTTAAATAAAATATTTGTATAATATTTTTTTATTAAAATTTTAATTAAAAAAATAAATTCGTAACGAGTCGAACTCGAGCTTAACGAGCCGAGTCGATCTCGAGTCGAACATCTCTAAAGCTCGACTCGAGTCGATAAGCTTATCAAATATTTTTTATTATTCGAATTCGAGCTCGACTTTCTTATCGAACAAGTTGAACCCGACTTATCGAACTCGAGTTTGTTCACGAACAGGTCGATTTGGTTACAGCTCTAATTATAAGTATATAACCAAGTGTAGTGTTCACATATATACTTTCTGTCCCAATCAAATTGATTCGCTAATTTTTTTCATATAATTTGAGACGGCATAGTATTGTAATTTTTTTTAAATTATTTAAAAGTTAAAAGTATAAATTTTTATTTATATAAAACTAGAAAAAATTAAGAGATATATAATATTATCTATAATGTATGTATAAAAAGTTAATAAATTAATTTAAATAGATTAAAGAGTATATAATATTGTCTATAATATATGTATAAAAAAGTTAATAAACTAATTTAAATAGAACCGGATGAGTATATAATATGATCTATAATAATATATGTATAATTTATATATGAATCAACTTATTGCGTATATTACACTAATTAATGGTAACATGCATGTAACAGGTGATGGATAATATATTCAGTAGTATGTTTTGTTATCTTATTAAACTTATAGATATAAAGATGTTAAAGGAAAACAAAAGTATATTTCTGTATTACCCCGTAAGGAGAAATCACATGGTTAATCTTCCCTATACTTGTGACTCCTCAAACAAATTCATAATAACGTTAAAACTTTTATATGTAACAAGTCACTCCTTACTGTAATATATATATATATATATATATATATATATATATATAATTTTTATTTAAATTTTAGTTTTTTATATATATATATATATTAATTTTTGCATAACATTGTTTAATTTTTTAATTAATACAGCAAAAGCCGAAAGTTAAGTTGACATAGAGATGATACGTTATATTGTAATCAATTACGTAACGCATACTCAAAACTGAGGCTTTTGCGCGGTGTGAATTGTCATTTCTCAGTCTACATTAAGGGGCCTTCATTTGCAAGATTAGTAATCCATGCAATCACTCATTTTACAATGATTCACTTGTTTGACGGCCGTATATATATAATATATATAAACATAATAGAAATTGGGAGGCACAGTTCTTGTTTTTCAAGTCATTTTAAAAGAATCATATACAGATCACAGATATCCATATGTTAGTATTGATAAAATAAATATACATAGTTGAAATTTCTTTAATTTTTTTTTAAATTTATATTTTAATTATAGAATAAATTTAATTTTTTTATTTACAGTACTCCTAATATAAATATATTTCAAAACAAATAATGAAAACATACCGTATTTATTTTTTATTGTTTTCTATAATTATTCAATTAAAAATTATAAACATTATATATAGGTATATATATTTCAAATTTATAGGATTGCAATGTTATTTGATTTAATTCTATAAGTTTATCAAAATTTTATTATTTATCAAAATTTATTATTTATCGTACATTATTAGAAATCTTATATAATTATAAAAAAATTAAAAGTATGATGATAGTTTAATTTGATGTCGTGATCGGAAAGACATGAGTATCACAAAAATTGTTCAGCAGTCAAAGCCACAGTTTCTGGTCTTGTATATATCACGCCAATAAACATACATTTTTACACTTAATGTTCCTGGCATTATGGCCGGAAAAGTTTGAGATATATCTTATAAAATTTAGTTACACAATTACACTTTGATTGTGTATACAGTATATATTTAGGTATATGTTTATTTTTATCTTTACTTATTGAACCAGAAAACTAATTAACTGAGTTAAATTTTATTTTTATGCAAAGGCAATACTTATAAATTATATATAAAATGTAATTATATAAAATTACATTTTATATAGTACATTAAAGATTTTCTTTCATAAAAATTAATTCTAACTTTTTAAAAATATTCTTTAGACATAAAAGTTATTTTCTACATTTCTAATTGAAGGTCTTGCATAGTTATATTGTTATGCAAAACTTTCTTAGAATAGCAATTAGGATCGTTTACTCAAATACTTTGGATATATACGAATTTAAATATACGCTCGAACAGGACAATAAATTTATGCTAAGTATTTTGAAACACAATAAAAAAAATAATAATAAATTTATTAAAATTAAAATTATTATTTATTTTATTTAGAAATACTTTAAACAAAAAGTACATCGGAATTAATTAAAATTGAGTACAAGTAAAACTTAACACATTTTCGTCCATAATATTTGAGTAAGTCATTGAGTGTAAGAAAAAAAGCAACTTAATTTCGGCGGGGTTTGCTTGTACTTGGATAAAATTGATATATACTTCTCCTTAAAAGCATGCACTAAATTCACTATAAATATCCCTCTAAACCGTTTCAACTCTTCATCTTCTAATTAACACACAATTAAACCCACATTAATTTCTTCTTATCAAAATCCAAACCAAATCAAATTTAACAAGAAACAATGAGTCCCAATACTTTGTTTCTTATTCCATTTCTATTTTTCTCATTGTTTAATCAGCTGTCAATAGCAAATGCAGTTACTTTCAGTGTGCTTGAATTCGGTGCCAAACCTGATGGCAAAACTGACTCAACCAAAGCTTTCATCAGTGCATGGAATGCAGCTTGTGGGTCCACAACACCTGCCTCGATTTATGTTCCTCCAGGGAGATTCTTGACAGAAAGTTTGTATTTCAGTGGGAAATGCAAGAGCAATAATGTTTTGTTTCGGATAGATGGAGTTATGGTTGCTCCGGCTGATTATCGGGTGATGGGAGATGCTGGGAGTTGGTTCGATTTTCATGGAGTTGATGGTGTTACAATTAGTGGTGGAGTGTTTGATGGGCAAGGCACTGGTTTGTGGGATTGTAAATTGTCCGGAAAGAACTGTCCTCTTGGAGCCACGGTACGCAAATATTTCTTGAAGTATGATGTGCCATTTTGTAAAAGTTAATTTCTTTTTTTTGCAATTAAATTTAAAATTAACTTTTACTTTAAAAATAGCTAGCCAAACTGGTTAGAATAACTGAAACTGTAAAAAATTAAAGTCAACTGTTGCGTGGAGTATTGTTATACCAACGTACGTTAAATTATGGAAGAGAAATTAATGAAACTATATTAAGGATCCATGTTACTTGATTCTTACTCTGCTTAACATTAGTATTACTATTATTCTAAATCATTTAATTAATTATGTTGCAGACACTGAGTTTCACAAATTCCAAGAATATTGTGATAAGCAGCGTAACATCACTGAACAGCCAAATGTTTCATATTGTCATCAACGGCTGCGAAAACGTCAAAATAAAAGGAGTCAAGATCATTGCCTCCGGCACTAGTCCCAACACTGACGGAATTCACATCCAGTTTTCATCTGGTGTCACAATTTTACACTCCAAAATTGGTACAGGGGATGACTGCGTTTCAATGGGTGCAGGCACTACTAATGTATGGATTGAAAATGTTGTCTGCGGCCCAGGCCACGGCATTAGGTAACACAAAAAACTCATGCAATTCATTTTTATATTCGGTAAAATTAGCTCCACAAATTTTGAATCCTGACATATATTTCTATTCCATGTGACAACTAGATCGAGGTCAATCATGATAAATTGTATAGTTGCTTATGTTTATTTATATGGTTTTGCAGCATTGGGAGTTTGGGTAGAGATTTAAAGGAGCCGGGTGTGCAAAATGTGACAGTTAACAGAGCAACATTTACTGGTACAACAAATGGTGCTAGAATCAAAACATGGGGTAGGCCAAGTTCTGGTTTCGTTAAGGATATTCTCTTCCAGCATCTTACTATGATCAATGTCCAAAACCCATTGGTAATTGACCAAAACTATTGCCCAAATAACAAGGATTGTCCTGGTCAGGTACACCTATTTCTGGAAAATTGTATATATATTTTCAACAATGTTTATAAAATTTTGAATCGTGATTCTTGATAATACTGATCTTTCAGTTCTTTTTTATAATGTGTAGCATTCTGGAGTAAAAATTAGCGATGTGACTTACCAAGATATTCATGGAACATCAGCTACTGAAGTAGCAGTGAAGTTCGACTGCAGCAAGGAGAATCCATGCAGTGATATAAAATTGGAGGAAGTCAAGTTGACATATAAAAAACAACCGGCTGCAGCATCTTGTGTTAATGCAGCAGGAACTACATCAGGCGTTGTTGATCCAGCAAGCTGTTTGAAGTGACAGAAACTTCTTTTTACTCTCTTCTAGTTATTTACTGATTAGAGGAATTCAAAAATTGTTGTAGATTGTGAATAAAGTTGCTTGTGCCTGTGGTGTTATCAAGCCCATTGGTGGGCTCGCCTGGCCTTGCAGTCAAGTATAATATAATTATTAATCCACAGGGTGTATATACGTTCTTCATGTCATTAACTAGCATAAAAAATTCATTAAATCAAATAATTTCAATTTGATCATTCGGCTTGTGATGATACGGGCTCATGTTAATTAGTTTGTGTTTGGAAACACATGATTCGTTCAAAATGATTTGAGTTCCTCCATAGGAGTTAAAATTTCAGAATTTCAAATTGCATATGCTTAAATATCATTTCAAATTCTTAAAATTAAGTTGGCTCTTAACTGGTATGTAGGTGAGACAAATCTATGCATATCGAAGAGCTCCGAATTGTTAAACTTTTAACGGGTTCTGACATTTAAAATGATTTCTTCTTATCCAAAAACACGTCACTGAACTAGAATGATGTTGGTATATAATTTATCTGACATAATCTGTATTATATCCCCAAGTTGTGATAATCTGAACTAGAATGACTTTAGCACAGAAGCTTTGCCAGCAGTGTTAGATCATAAAGTTATGGCTGCTGAACTTTTATGACTTAGCACTACATCTTGATCTTGTAGTCTTATTCCACTGCAAAGATAATTTTTATTATACTTAAGTCCATCGCGACCGTTGTTGCCAATGTTCCTTGAATATCTTGATATATCACATTGTTAAACTTCCCCAGAAACAATTTGAATTAAGAAGAAAAAATGATTAATAATAAGATATACCTTCCATCAATTTTAAAAACATGCTCTTCAATAAGTAGCGGCGATAGTGGTGAAAATTTAAAATATCACCATGTCCGGACAATTTTAGATGTAGTTCAGGTAGTGGTCTTGACCGATTTGGATGAGATTTTTACATTATTCACACTAAAAATTTAATTTTTTTTACAAATAAAAATAATCACATTGCGTCACAAATGGAACTTAGTGCTCCTTTGAAATACCTTTGTTTATCTAAGAAGTCTAACTGGTTAGGAGGTAATAAATAATGAAGTTGTGATTGAACCTTTCACTATAAAAAAGGGTATTTTTTTGACAGATTAATTAGAATTATTTATTTTTGGTGAATCTGTAGTAAACTACTTTCGAATTTCCGACAATAAAATGATTTATCTGGAAATTATTTTAGTCAACGTAAGTATTTTTTACGGATAATAAATTTCGTCGGATATAACTTTTAAATGCGAATTTAATCTATTATTTTATTAGATCAAATATGCTGGCATATTATTTCTGACGGAATCCTCAAGTCCATCGAATTTGTGTCTTATTTTATTTCATTTGATGGGAATTTCTGGTCATAGATTAGATGGGATAGTAGTTATCATGTTTTCTCGAATGGTTTGATTTTTAGTTTCGTAATAATGGTACTGCATGTGGGCAACCAAAGAAGCAACAAAATTCTAGCATACTACAGTTGCCAATTTCCGACATAATAGATAATCCGTTGTAAATTTAACATAAATAATTTTCGACAGAAGAGGTAATCCGTCGCAAATTTACATAAACAATTTTCAACGGAATCAAACATATCCGTCACAAGTTTTTAAGAAAGGAGGAGTCCGTCAGAAGTTTGGTGTGAATAAAAAAATATATATTTCGTTGCCACCGTGGCAAAGGTGGCAGAACAGAAACTTGCGACATAATTAAGTTGGATTCGATTGAAGTTTAACAGTAATTTTTTTGAATTGTGCTTAATCTTTTTTTAGATGAATTTAGATCGAAGTTGGATAAACAATAGACATATAGGTGGGAAAATGAGATTTACCATCATCAAGATGGGTCGAACAATTTTTAAATTTTTTCAATTACAAATGTGACGGGTGGAAGTGGTATAATAAGATGTCCATGCATGAAGTGTCGAAATATGAGTCATAAGAGTATCACTAATGTGAGGTTAGATTTGTATAGACATGGTTTTTTAGAAAATTATGTTGTATGAGATCTTCACGGTGAAAATATCCCTAAATCATACACGAATGAGAGGTATTCTGGATCCTATGAATAATATAACTGATAATAAAGATTTTTATGATCCATATAAAATGTGAAGGGATACTGCAAGCCTAGATTTCGACATGGATAATAATTTTGATCCATAATAGTGTTTGGGTTAAAAGTCGACGAATACTAATTTCTTTTGTCTATGTAGTAGAAAACTTACCGGCCAAAGCCGCCTTTGTTTAAGACTAGACTGGCGTACCCTTGCATTTAGACTTATGTATGTATATTGTGATGATGTTTTAGAAATAGTTAATATATATATATATATATATATATATATATATATTATCTTATTTTAATTTCATTTGCTTGAAATTTCTGGTTATAGATTAGATAAGATAGTAGTTATTATATTTTCTAGACTGGTTTGATTTTTAGTTTTTATAGTACTAGTACAACAGGAGGGTAACTAAAGAAGCATCAAAATTCTGGTAAACTACAATTGCCAATTTCCGAGGAAATAGATAATCCGTCATAAATTTAACATAAACAATTTGCGACAGAATTATCCTGATGGAAGAGGTATTCCATTGCAAATTTACATAAACAATTTTTGAAGGAATCAAACATTTTCGTCACAAGTTTTTAAGAAATGTGGAGTTCATCGAAAGTTTTCTATAAAAAAATATATATTGTCATTGCCACCGCCGTGGCTGAGTAGACCGAATAAAAACTTGCAACGAATTAAACTGGATCCGACGAAAGTTTGACAATAAATTTATATAAATAATTTCCCATGAAAGAAGTAATCCATCCCAAATTTACATAAACAATTTCTAACGGAATCAAACATATCCGTCACAAGTTTATAAGAACTTAAAAGTTAAAATTTAATTAAATAAAACTTGCGATAAAGACAAAGATCAGTCAAAAATAAATTAAACAAATTATTTCCAATGGAGTTGGCATCCATTGGAAGTTTCTATGAATAAATAATTATTTATTTTCCACCGTGACTTTTAGAAATAATTTAAATTTTTATAACGAAACGATGACTCCGTCGGAAGTTTTTTGTGAATAAAAAAATATATTTTTGTTGCTATTATGACTGAGTTAACTGAACAGAAACTTCCGACGGAATTTCAAATTCATCAGAATTAATTATTTTCGATGAGTTTTTGTAAATTTCGATCGGGCGTTTCTGACGAATTTTACTGTTTTAACCGTCGAAAATACCCCTTTTTATATAGTAAATTGGTTAATTCCTAGAGATATACAATTGAATATATCATTGAACATGAATATACGGTCAGTTTCGGACTACAAACCCCTGCGAAAATCTTCAATCTTCAGCCTTTATAGTCTTTATAGACGCGATAATATGAAACATGTGAGTGTATAGTGATGATCAACTCACAAATTACATCGTTTGAACTAAACATAGAAGTTCATGCTCTGTGATGTCATTCCACATACTCTACTAGGTGTCATTGACGGTACTTATATTTATATATAATGAATTATAACCGTAATAAAAAGTTTTGATATCCAGACACATTAACCTAATCGCCAAATCCGACTCACATTCTGTCCTTAATATCTCAAACGTCACCAGTGACATGTATTCTCTACAGTCGCGGAAATATGATTATAATATATCTTATAAGGGGTCAAATATTTTTAAAAAAATTTGTTGACTTTTTAAATATGGATATATAAAAAGATTAATTACAAGTTTACTAATTGGCAGTTGGAAGGATTAAAATAATTAAAGATAAAATAACATAAATGTATAACTTAAAATAACATATAAATTATCTAATATATTTGTATAAAAGTTGGAAACGTCAAAGCACATCGACCTTGCTGATTCCATTAAGTTCTCCACCTGATATTTTCCTAATGTGAGTGAACAGAGGTACACCGTGAATGCATATGCCTAATTAAACGACTGCATCAGCAAGTAATATTAATTACTCCCACCGTCGGTATGAATTCTTTATATATATTTGAAATAAATTGTATGATAAATAATTTTAGGTGGTTATAAAATATATTTATATTTGATTATTTTTAATTTTTTAAAAATTAAATAAAAGGATAAAGTATCTGACTTAACCTTTTTTTAAATTATTAAATACAAAATAATTTTATAATTACTCAAAATTATTTATCATACTATCCAGTTTAAATGTAAAGAATTAAAAGAACGAATGGAGTAGTATATAATACATACTGTTAATATATACGATCTGTTCATAGCATAGACGTACTAGTTAAAGATAGAGATGCACAAAAAGTCCGGTCCGAACCTAGTCCAGGCCAAAACGTCTTAAAAGGCCACTATACTTAGTAAAAAGTTCGGCCCTGTCTCACCTTTTAAAAATCCCGGCCCGATCTTGTCCGCTGTAGCCCGACTTTGGTTACTCTAAATAGTTCAGTATATAACTAAAATCCTATATATTAATCAATTACATACCAATTTAATCGGCATAATTATTAAAATAATACTAATAAAATAATTATATGACTCAAACGATGTAAATAATGAATTTGTGATAAAAATTATTATATAGTATGCATAATAAACAACTTCCATAAATATTATGTCCATTTAATAGTTATAATAATTATATTTTATTTTTATAACATATATAATAATTATTTTTAATAAATTTATATATTAAACTATCAATTTTATTGAATATTATAAAAAAATTTGAAAAAATCCGGTCTGACCTGATCGGGTCTTGTAGGTATAAGAAGGTTATATATTTTGACAGAGATCTGGTCCCATCTGGCCCGTTTCTAATAAAAATTCAAACTGACCCATTTTTAAAAAATTCCGATCCTACTATACTAAGGCCGACCAAAGCCTCACGGTGCAGCTTTTTGTGCATCTAATTAAAGGTAACATGCGTGCATTTGGTAATGTCATCGTATATAATATATTCATGATTAGATTATTATTTTATTATGAAACTTGAACATGAGAATAGAAATGGAATATTTCTGTACAAAGCAATGCAAGATGTTCCAACTATTAAACAAAAAGAAATTCATAAACTATATGTGTATCTTCTTTAAAGTAATGCCACTACTTATCATTGGGTTGACACTTGCTGATGCATGCATATTTAAATCTAAGTACGTAACATGTACTTAAAACAGATGTATGGAGAAAAAGACTTATCTAGTTATGATTCTCTTATGTTTCTGTAATTTGAAACATATCAGACTGCACTTGTATGTGATATACGCAGTCTTGTTGAGTATTCCTCATAATACAGTTGTAGTGCGTCCTATCCTAAGGGGCTGTTCTGGGCTAGAGTCATTTGTACTAATGTAATGTATGCAGTCTTGTTACTATTTTTACTATTTTTATTAATATTTTCACTATTTTTAGAGGAGTTATTTTTGGACGAGAGACTTTTACTTGACACAATCACGCAACACAATATATATAAACAGTATAATATATATATATATATATATATTTATTTATATATAATTTAAGATACAATATTAGTGGTTGGCAAAAATAGGGATAAAAATAAGTTAAATACCTTAAAATATTTATATAGTTAGATTCTAAATGTTTAATCTTTAGCGAATATAAATTTGATTTGAGTATATTTTTTATTGAATTCAAATTATTCATAAATATCTATTATTAACTGTGAATTAAATACGAATTACTCATAAACTTTTCACATTTGATGCGAATTGAATACAAGCTTATTAAATACGAGTATATATATATATATATATATGTATAATTTTAATTCAATATTATAATTTATATTTAAAATAGAATATAGAACAATTTGAAATTGAAATTATTTTAATTATTACTATATTATCATAATATATATTAAATGTATGTAGTATATGTAATATAAATTGTTATGAACATAAGTATATTTGAAGAGAATATGATATATCATATAAGTATAGGTATACAAGTTCCTAAAACTATTGGAACTACTAGCAAAGAATATAATCAATTTTATTCAAATATGAATACTATTTATTAAATTTCAAGCCGATTCTAAATCAATGCCGAATTATTTTTATTTATTTTCAGTCTTAGTGGAACGCCATCAATATCCATAATTTAGCATTAACATCTTATTATCCGTGTGTTTTCTTATTCATATTGTTGACTTTGTCACCCAATTAATATGGTTCCATCTTTTTACACCATCCTCACACAATATTTAAAATCATTAAATAGTTCTGAAATTCTAAACCAAAACTTATGTCCATAGGAAAGCCGTAATTTATTGTAGCATGTTACTAAAAAAATATCTCAAATTATTTTTTTTCCAAAATGTATTATGTTTTAAAAATATTTTGTCTAATCTATTAAAGGGAGACGATTACTTATGTAAGAATATAAATCAATCTCATTTTAAGAATTTGTCAGGTCCCGTTTTGTCATAGTTAAAACTTATTCTTTTTCAAAAATAAGATGAAAAGTTTAAAAACATAAATAAAATAAATAGAATCAAAACTTATTTTTTTGCAACAAAAAAAAACCTCATATAATAGGATGACATAATTCGAGTAAAATTAGAATACACGTAATAATTTAAATAGGAAAACCCTCGTCTTCTAAAAGCAACGTACATATGTTCCTTAATTTTCTCCTGAGACATCTGTTTCGCGCTAGAGGATAATCATATTGAATGGATCGCCTCCATTCGTAGACTAATAAAGCCATAAGTTTTCATCCTATTACGCCAACAGGCTAATTATATTCTTATCCAACATATATCCTATAGTTCTTCCAGTGTTAAAGAAGTTATGACATCTCTTTGTGTAATTATGAGATTATTAGCTATGCATATATACATCTTGGTTGACAACATATTTAGTAGTTCTGACAGTGAGGTTGTTTTCAAATAAATTTGCAATCACTTATGATAAGAAAAATGATATTTTTGATTATATTAAATACTAAATAATATTATAAAATGAATTTTGGTTCTAAAAGTAGATAATTTTCTTTATATACACGATCCTAATTAAAGAACTTGTATCGTTATTATATCTCTTAATTTTAATTTTTGATAAAAATGTGTTTGAAACAAAAAGCTATATATATTCGGATTAGAACAGAAAAAGCTGTAAATGAGCTGCAGGATAAGAATTTTACTCGGATCAAATTATAATTTTAATTTTAATTTTGGCGGCTTTTGCTTGCAGTTGGATCAAATTGATTTATACTTCTCTTTAAGAGACATGCACTAAATTCACTATAAATATTCCTTTAAACCATTTCAAATTCTCATCAACATACAATTAAACCCCCATTAATCTCTTCTTAGCAAAAAAAAAACTAATCAAACCAAAACAGATTTAACAAAAACACAATGAGTACCAATACTTTGTTTGTTATTCCATTTCTATTTTTCTCATTGTTTAATCAGCTGTCAATAGCAAATGCAGTTACTTTCAATGTGGTTGAATTAGGTGCAACTCCTGATGGCAAAACTGACTCAACCAAAGCATTCCTCAATGCATGGAATGCAGCTTGTGGCTCGGCAACGCGGGCCTCCATTTACGTGCCTCCAGGGAGATTCTTGACAGAAAGTTTGTATTTCAGCGGGAAATGCAACAGCAGTAATGTATTTTTTCGGATAGACGGAGTAATGGTGGCTCCAGCGGATTATCGGGTGATGGGAGATTCTGAGGGTTGGTTTGATTTTCAGGGAGTTGACGGTGTCACAATTAGTGGTGGAGCTTTTGATGGACGAGGTACTGGTTTATGGGATTGTAAAATGTCCGGAACCAATTGTCCTCGCGGTGCAACGGTGCGCATATATTTCTTTGACACTTTCTTTATGATTTCTTAGATTTTTATAACAAGCATACAACGATTAGTCCATTCTTATAGTTTACGTACTCTGCTTCGTAGTATATACTTATTCAATTTCCTGACAAAAAAATTAATTAATTATGTTGCAGACATTGAGTTTCACAAATTCCAAGAATATTGTGATAAGCAGTTTGACATCACTAAACAGCCAAATGTTTCACATTGTCATCAACGGCTGCGAAAACGTCAAAATAAAAGGAGTTAAGATCGTCGCCTCTGGCAGTAGCCCCAACACTGACGGAGTTCACGTCCAGTTTTCATCTGGAGTCACAATTTTTCACACCAAAATTAGTACAGGAGATGACTGCATTTCAATGGGTCCAGGCACTACTAATGTATGGATAGAAAATGTTGTCTGCGGCCCCGGTCATGGCATTAGGTACAAGAGAAGATAAAAATTAATTTATTATTCACATTTAATGCTTTAGTTCACCGATTAAAACTTAACTGATATCCATCTTTTTCGCAATAACTAATGCCCAGCTGGTCTAGCAGAATGTCTGCTGTATATATATATAGTTTCTTATATTCTATATGTTCATGATTATGCAGCATTGGGAGTTTGGGAAGAGAATTAGAGGAGGCAGGAGTGCAAAATGTGACAGTTAAAAATGCCGTATTTACTGGTACAACAAATGGTGCAAGAATTAAAACATGGGGTAGGCCAAGTTCTGGTTTTGTCAGGGATATTCTCTTCCAACATATTACCATGTTGAATGTCCAAAATCCATTGGTTATTGACCAAAACTATTGCCCTCATAACAAGGATTGTCCTGGTCAGGTACGATCAATTTTCTAATTTGTGATTATATTTAAACGGCGACAGATTACTTTCTTCCGTCGTTTGTTTGCCCACTTTTTGAAAAAAATAGTTTTTTATTTGTTGTTTGCGCTAATTTAATATTAAAATAATAACTTGTGACAGATCTTGTCGTGTCCGTCACAAGTTAACTTTAACTTGTGACGGACTTGAAATCTGTCACAAGTTCGGCCTAGGTCAGTCTGTCACAAGTGATCTGTCACAAATAGGCCATTTCCTTGTAGTGTTGGTAATACTGACACAGTAACTACTCTGTGATTTATAGCATTCCGGAATAAAAATAAGCAACGTTAAGTACGAAGACATTCATGGAACATCAGCGACAGAAGTAGCTGTGAAATTTGACTGCAGCAAGGAGAACCCATGCAGTGATATAAAAGTGGTGGATGTAAAGTTGACATACGATAAACAACCGGCTGCAGCATCTTGTGTTAATGCAGCAGGAACTGCATTTGGCGTTGTTGATCCAGCAAGCTGTTTAAAGTGAAAGACAATTCTTTTTAACATTTTTAGTTAGATATTATTCATTGGAAGAATTAGAAAATTGTTCTAATTCTTGTAAATATATGACAGTAAAACTATTGCAAGCTGCCTGCGGTGTTATCAATTACCCCATTGGGCTCTCCCCTGGCCTTGCAATAAAGATGTATGTTCTTAACCCAGTCGGTAGTAAATATGTATATTCTTTTATGCAGAAAATTCAAATTAAATGGCTCCGGTTTGATCATTCTACTTGTAAACCATGGACTTCTTTTACATTTGTTAAAGGGCTTCAATTTGAAAAACCAAATTAAAAGGCGTCCCTTTAATAATTCTAACCGGAATATCAAAGATATCCAAAATTATTGGATGAATATTTCAGATATATAGTTATAAATATGACTGATCCGTCAGATTTAGCTTTAAAGATTGGTTGACTTATCCTATTAAAATTCACCGAATGCCCATCGTTTCCATTGATTAATTTGATGAATTTGTTAAAATCAACTAATGCATTTTTGATGCGTGCTTATTCGTCTATTTTAGTTAAAAACAATGGATGTATTGAATACAAAGGATTTTAGACATCGCTTTTAAGCGCTTCTATTGTAGTGTCCAGTAGCAGAATTATTTTATAAGGGGGTTAAATTTTTTTTATTTAAAAATTATGATCAATTTTTAATAGGTGAACATAAAAAATTAATTACACTTATAAAGGTTTGCTCCTTAAAAATTTGAAGAACCAAAACAGTTGAGGATAAAAAAAATATATATATATATAATATAAAATATTATATCATTAAAACATAACAGAGTTTTGGTGACGGGAAACTTGCGACGGATATGGGCGCGAAAAAACTTGCGACAGTGTCAAGATAACTTACGACGGGATAGCTAGTTTTGTCGCAAGTTTTTTATTTTAATAATATATTGTTCTCATGCGTTGAATAGACAATGGCACCACAAGAACTCGTGACGTAATATGAGATCCGTCATAAGTTAAATTGTGACGGAATGAACTATCCGTCGTAAGTTATTTATTTTATTATTTTTTATTTTTCCCACCTAAAAAACTCATTGGCGCAAGAGTAACTTGCGACGGTTTCTTGGCTTCTATCGCAAGAAATTTGCCCAGTTTTTGCGACGAAGATACAAATCCGTCGCAAGTCTTTTGATCAATTTGCGACGGAATACCATAATCCGTCACAAATATCTCTACGTAAATTGACTTATTTTACGACCTCCCATCGTAATCATCACAACCAAATTAAGTTTCTATAAATTTATATTACTTGTGACTGATAAAGAGAATTTTCTTTTTGACAAATTATAACACTATACCCTAAACCACAACCCCTAACCCTTATAAATGAAACCCTGTTGTTTCAAAATAAAAAGTTAAATGTTTTAAAATTTAAAAAAATAAATAAATTATATTATATTATAAAGAAGGAATGCATACCTTGGAATAAGGAGTTTATGCCAAACAACAGTGGCCTAGGAAACATGAGGATACTTGGTTCTAATGCTTTCCCAAATGTGCCTGGCCTTTACTTCTGAAGCAGCAACGACAGCATTGAGAGGAGTCTCAGGTCAAAACTAGACTTCCAGTGAAGCCAAGCAAGGGAAGTATGGTGATGATATTGGTTTTGATCAGGGATATTCCAGGAATTTCCAGCAATAATATCACAAACCTTAGCATTTGCCCTAAAGCCAGAACTGGTAATAAGGGCAGACGTAGGATAAGCAGAAATAGAGTGATGGTAATACCAAGGCTCAAACTAAAGGGAGGTTGAGTGCCCATTCCCAATATGGTAGCAATATAAGGTAAAGCCTTATTTCTAAGTTTCAAAACCTGCCTCCAAATCCATGAACAGTCAAAGGGGATTGGAATGACCCAAAAACACAGTTTTTTCCCTGCAAGAGCTGTTGCTGTTATCCACCTTGCCTAAAGAGATTTTGAGCTTTTCTTTGCAATCTGTCAAAGGTGAGAAATAATCTGAACATGGTTCCAAATGATGGGGCATTTAAAACCAACCCCCCCTTCAGCTTTTGGCATACACAAAGCATCCCAAGCAACTTTGGCTCCTCCTATAACATGTGTACTGCCTCTCCATAGAAATCTGGTAAGTAAAGTTTGAATTTCCTTGAACACTACCTTTGGAAGCAAAAAAAGATGGGACCGATAGTTTTGGATGGCCATCAGAACTGAAGTAATAAGCTGTGATCTTCTTGCAGGCAAGAAATTTAGTTGTTCAGCTTTGAATTCTGCTTAAAATTTTGTCAATGAGAGGTCTACAATGGTTGACAGAGAGCCTTGTGAGATGAGCGACACTCCTAAGAATTTGACAAGTAGAGTAGCAGTGTCAGTGCCATAAGGGGAGAAAACTTCAATTGCAATGCAGAATAGATAAGGGGACAAGGGATCCCATTATCTAAGCCCTTTTCTGCCTTTGAAGTATCCATGGATAGAACCATTAAGCTTAACAGAAAATCATGTTGTTGCAATGCAAAATCTTATCCAGTTTATGAAGACAGGAGGGAAGTTCATCTTTCCAAGGGTAGCAATTATGAATTCCTAATCTAAGGAATAAAAGGCTTTGTGAAGGTCCAATTTCAGGGCACATCTGGGAGATCCATATTTCCTTCCAAAGCTTGTGAATAACTATTGGGAAAGTAATACATTATCAGAAATTTTCCTCCCTGGCACAAATGCATTCTGTGATTGGGAGATATGATCAGGTAAGAGAGGCTTCAATGTTTCGGAAATAATTTAGGAAATGCACCTGTACACAGTGGTATAAAGGGATATTGGCCTGAAATCCACCATATGGAAAGCATTAGGGGATTTAGGTACTAAAGCAATTGAAGTCCAGTTTGAATCTTGAGAGATAGCCTGTTACAAAGAAGAATTTGACAGCCTTGCAAAAATCAGCTCCTATAATGGACCAAGCATCAATGAAAAATTCTTATGGAAAACCATCATGGCCAGGTGCCTTATGGTTTTCCATGATTTTGAGAGTAGCAAAGATGTCATCATCAGTAACTTCAGCTAATAAAGAAGGTCAGTTCTTAGAAGATACAGTGTTGAGTTGTGATAAATCATGTAAAGGCTGAGCCATAGAGTCAGTGCCAATAGAGCCCTTACAACTACAGTTGCAACCTCCTTGTTACCAAAAACCAGTTCACCATCAAGATTTTTCAAAGAAAAAACCTTATTTATATTCCAGTTGGATTGAACTTGTTCGTGAAAAAAATGGTGTTAGAATCTCACAATGCTAGCCAAGAGACTCTGGCTTTTTGGGCAAGAAGAGATTCTTCATGAGCTAAAGCTTTGGAAAGTTGAAAAATATTCAGTTTTTCTGTTTCCACTATATCAATGTTAAACTTATCAACTTCCAGCTTTGATTGTATTTCTGCAAGCTGTACCCTCATACTTTCCACATTTTTATGAAGGTTACCATTTTTCTTGTTGAGCTGGATGAGGACATTCTTCACAGCCTTGAGCTTCGAGGAAAAGAAAAGTAAGGGATTTCCTTGAGGAGAAGTACCAAGCTTTTGAAACAGATTCCTCGAAACCTTCAAGAGAACCCCAAAAATGAAAATATTAAAATACTTTAGGGATTTTCTCATATTGCAGGATTAGGTTTAGAACCAATGGAGAGTGATCAGATTCCCCTCTCAAATGGACCTGTACAGTAGCATTAGGGAAACTAGCAAACCAATTTGCATTGGGCAAAAATCTATCCAATTTTTTGTAGATAGGGTTTTCATTTCTTTTATCCCACCAAGTCACAGTTTCACCAAAATATTTGATATCTTCCAATCCACAATCAACAGTGCAATCTTTAAAGGATTTCATTTCAGGGATCCAATGTTCTTTCCCTCACAAGATTTCATTTAAAGAGTACATAATTGAAATCTCCAGTAATGGTCCAAGCCTTAAACTGTTGCTAGCAATATTCTTAAGTGCTGTCCACAAAGGCTCCATGTTGTGTGCTTTATTAAAAACATAAACAAAGGTTATCTCAAAGGAAACAATAGTGGGAAGGAAATTAGCAAAACAATGTATAAACTGAGGTGAAGATTCCAACAAAGTAACCTTCCAAAAATTTGGGTCCCAACCTATACAAACTCTCCCATAATGATGTTGCTCATAGTTAAACATCCAAAACCATTTCTTAGATAACTTCATTGATATAGCAGTAGCTCTATCCACAATGGTTTTAGTTTCCGTTAAACCAAACAAAAAACTATTATTTTTAACAATAAGTTGCCTGACCTGATCTTGATGATCAGTCATATTTAGGCCTCTACTGTTAAAGAACCTACACTCGTTGATAAAGAGAAGTAGGGTTGGAAGGAGATTCCTTCCCATTGGACATGGCAACTGTATTTTGCTTTCTTCTTTGTTTCCTTGTTAAAGGTGGAGTTATTCTTGAAATAATAGGGATGGCAGGTGGTGGCACAAAACTTGCAGTAGGCAAACCAATCACAGAACATCTCTCATCTGAGTTTAGGATAGCATTTTCAAGATCAATATTTTCTTTAATTGGATCTTGTAGTATAGCTACAGTGTTTTCTGGTGGCAAAGAAATTTCCACAGGAGAACTGATAGGAAGCACAGCTAAGGTGGTGGGAATAGGATTTTTTTGGTAGGTAGATGGAGGTGGAGGTAGGTTTTTAGTATCTAGTTTTTTTTGGAGGCACTAGGGTTAAGGGATTTGTGGCTAGGTTTTTCAGTCATAATTGCTGTAAAAATAGGGGAATTTAATGATGCATGGGAATTTTCTTGTCTAGGTAGATCAATTAAGACATGAAAGGAATTGGCAGTAGCATTAGTTGCTAGAGTAATTGTTGTAGTAACAAGGTTGGAAGCCAAAGGTGGGTCAGTGCTAGGTTTGGAGACCAAATGTGTCTCAACATTAACTGTGGTAGGCTCTATGGTAGGCTGGAACTAGAGTTGTTTGTTGGTTGAAGAGGCAAGTCATTTTCTATAGGGAATATTCGACCAGTGGGAACCATTTTGTATAGGGACACTTCACAAGAGAGTGCCCAAAAATCTTGTAATTTTCGAAAAAAACTTTAACGAATTGATTACGTTTCGATCCTTCGACACTAACACGTTAAATCAGACATGATAGAACTATACCAACTGATTTTGGTATTAATTTGCAAAATATTAGCTTAGAAATGTTTTTTATTGCTATTTTAGCTCATTTTTACGTAAATTTTTGGAAAAAAACTTTAACGAATGGGTTTCTTTTTTATCCTTCGATAGTAATACGTCAAATAAGACACAATAGAACTATACCAACTAATTTTGCTATTCATTTGCAAAAAACTAGCTTACAAATTATTTTTGTTACTATTTTAGCTCATTTTTAGCCAAATTTTCATAAAAAAACTTCAACGAATTGATTTATTTTCAATCATTCGACACTAACACGTTAAATTAGACATGATAGAACTATACCAACTGATTTTGGAATTAATTTGCAAAAAACTAGCTTAGAAATATTTTTTATTGCTATTTTAGCTCATTTTTAGGCAAATTTTCGGAAAAAAACTTTAACAAATCAGTTTCTTTTCAGTTCTTCGACACTAACACGTTCAATTAGACACGATAGAACTATATCAACTGATTTTGGTATTAATTTGCAAAGAACTAGCTTAGAAATGTTTTTTTATTGCTATTTTAGCTAATTTTTAGGTAAATTTTTGTAAAAAACTTTAACGAATCAGTTTCTTTTCAATCCGTCGACACTAACACGTTAAATAAGACAAGATAGAACTATACCAACTGATTTTGGTATTAATTAGCAAAAAACTAGCTTAGAAATTATTTTTATTGCTATTTTAGCTACTTTTTAGGTAAATTTTCGGAAAAACTTTAACGAATTGGTTTCTTTTTTATCATTCGATAGAAACACGTTAAATAAGACACGATAGAACTATACCAACTGATTTTGGTATTAATTTGCAAAGAAAACTAGCTAAGAAATGATTTTTATTGCTATTACAGCTCATTTTTGCTTTGTTTTCCTTCTTGAATAGTTATATATATTTTGTTGAACGAACAACTAACATTTCAGGATCGAGGACTCAGTAGCATTGCGTACATGTCTTGTGATTATGCGTATGCACATCCTGGATGGTTGTTCCACTGCCACGGACGTTGACAAGAAGGATTCCACACGGTGGGATTTGATTGTCAATGAGTTTTTTTTGGAAGAATTCTTTCTACATACCTATGTTTATTTTGTTTGGTGTATAATTATTTTATTATGTTGATAAATGTTACTTATAATTATTTTTGCAATTCTATTACCAACATGACCTTGCTTTTGAAACTTTCGAGGATGCTATAGAGGCAGTCCGGTACCATGCTCATCCTAACTACCGCCACATCTTCCACAACGAGAAATAAGATCTAAAGAAGAGGATAGAGAATAATAGAGGGACATGGGAGGATAACCCTTCTTCTCACTTTACAGAGCAGTTCTGGAAAGGGCTATGCTCGTGGTGGAGATCAGACGTGTACCAGAGGAGGTCCAAAGCTTCCACAGCTGTTCGTGGGTGTGTGAGGGTACCCCATTCAAGCAGTGCCTATATATTTGATCGTCTTGCTAGGGTATATGATTTCCCTTTGCATTTACTATTAATATTTATGCATGTATTTCTGCATTTAGTCACATATATTTTTATGCACTGGACAACAAATGGAGAAAGATCTAGGCCGACCTCCTACGCTTACCGAGCTCTTTCTTGATACGCATACTTCTAAGAAGAAGGAAAAAGGCAAGGTTTTGTCGCAGGAAGTCCATGATATTATGGTATACTTTCATTTATGCATGATAATGTTTAGTTCATAAATATTAATTTTCATTTATAATGCATATTATGTTTACTACTAAAATATGTTCATTACAGGATCGTTACCTTGATATTTGTAGAAAAAATGGTGTGGACCCCGTGACGAGACCTATTCGGGAGTGGGTGGAGGCAACAAATGGACCAAGATAGAATACAGTGCTATTTATGCCACACCTTAAGGCCAGCGACGTGTTAGGTAAAGTTTAGTTCATTTTCATAATGTTAACTGTTATCATTGTATTTGCGATTTATATCGGTGTACTAATGACTTGTGCTGAATTGTAGGTTCGAGACAGGTTCGGGCGCCGCGGCGTAGGGGTGAGGATAATAGTGGTCGGTCCACGGTATCACGCATGCAGGATGATCTATTTATGTAGGCCCTCGACCGGACCGTTGCCTACGCAGGCCAGCATCCTGATTTGTTCGACCTCCAGCTCGACCAGGTGCGCGTTCTAGCACAAGAGGTTGCAGGAGGAGAGTCTGACATGCCTACGGACCACCCGCTTACGGTGGAACAATACGGGAGCTTGTGCATGTGATGGTCGCTGTGTTTAATGACATCTAAAAGCGCGATGGTCCAGCATGTTCCAAGGTAAATGTTAATTACTCGCTTATATATGTAGTAGAAAACACACCTTCATATAAACTACACACACACGTGCATGATTCATATTTTCTTTTAAGTGTCGGTAGATAATTGTTTTAATTATGTCTTTTCTAGGGTAAGGCGGTTGCTCGTGATTCGGATCGGCCCCATTCTTTGGATCGTGGTCCTCCATCTTCGGCATCTATACATGGTGGCCCTATTATATGATGATAGTTCGTAGTTTAGACATTATCAAAATTTTGTTAATATCTGGACTATATGAATTTGTTTAATATTAATCCATCAAATTTATGTGTAGTCACTACTACATTTTTGTGCTTGCATAGCGCTAATTTTCGTACTTATATAGCGCTTTTTAGCGTTATACAAGTCAATGCTATTGTAGTGCAAAAGTAGTTGCATAGCTTTTATAAATATGTTATTCAAGATATATATTACC
>JAUEJK010313059.1:0-15967 GCA_032274865.1 Eryngium alpinum
CAAATTGGTATCAGACCACTTGTAGGTGCTTTGGGACTATCTCAACCCCAAAAGCTAGCTTCAAGGGTGAGGACTTCCCTCACACTTATAAGTAAGCACCACGGTTCCCAACGCAACCAGTGTGGGACAAACCAACATTTTCTAATATAAAGGTTTTATTATCTAAACTTCTGGAGGAATCTCTTTCTTATGGTAATCGTAACTTAGGTTACGACCCATGGATTGGTGAAGCATACCTTTCGGTTAGATGATAAACTTCTATGAATGAAAGAAACCCCCACAATCTATCTCCTTCTGAAACATGTAATAAATTTTTTTTATCAATTAATTGTCAATTGGGGATTGATTTTAATTGCATGAATTTATGGAGAATTATATATAGTATGATATGATATGTCATTTAAGTTAAATAATTTATAAGTATATATTAGTATTTGTAAAACTTTTATAAGAAAATAGAAAAAATATTATCTACATCTGTAATCTAAATAAATAAATAAACTTTTATTTTTTAAAAGATATTTATAATAGTATCAATATTGAAATTTTGTATCAACTAGGACACAAATGATATCCACAACCACAAAGTAGCCATGGCAAATGGCAAATGGGCCTTAGGTTGAGATTTCGGGCCATGTGGAGGAGAAAGCAGGCTTTGAAAAACTGGATCCCAATGAACTTGTATAATGATATTGTTGTTTTTGTTAAGCTTTTTGTCTTTACTTATCTTTGTTTAGGGGATTCTAATTTAGGGTTGTTTAGTTATCGTGCTGGGCCCTTTTAGTTTAGGCATGTGATAGAGTCTTCATCTAATTTAATTATATTTTGCTGGACCCTTTTAGTTTAGGCCTGTGATAGAGTCTTCATCTAATTTAATTATATTTTGCTGTTAATAAAAACTTTATTTTTGAAAACAATTATAAATTATTTCTCCAAAGTATTATAAAATATAATCTCTTATTTTAGAGTTTAAAATAGTGAGAAAAATAAAAAAAATAAAAAATAATGTTAAAATTTTCTTTTTTATTAGTGCTTTTAAATAGTTTTATGAAATAAAGGCGAAATAAATAGGAGTAAACTCTGGAGTATTGTTATTACATTTTTAGGATGGAAATAAAATAAATAAATTAAAAATAATAATTTTACTCCTTTTTATTTTAAATTCGAAAGTAAAAGTATATGTTGATATTGGGGTATTCCTGGCCCAGTTTTATTTATAATATGGGCTGGACTAATAATATGTTGATCCAATTTAAATATACTTATTGGGTTATAAAAGTAGCCCATAAAGGTAATTAGAGTTATTTTATAATTCTACTCTTATTATAATTTAAGAGCAGTCTCCCCGTGAAAAGATGACTATGTTTCCTATAAATAAGGTAAATTACCCAGGTATTTTTCCTACACAATATTCATGATACTTGATCTCTATACGATTACCCTCATATCAAACAATTACTGATTCTCACGCCGGAGGCGGATCGGGGAGCAAACCTCCTCGCATTCGTGTTTTGCAGATTTATCGGTAGCGGATATTGGATGGTCACAAACGAATTCTCCGGACGAAAATCTCTATCAACAGTATATATTTTCTTTCTTTTATAATTCATTTACTTTCGTTTATCTTCATTTATCTTTACCTACTTTCTTCTGCTTAAAAACTCAGTAGCAAGGTTTAAATTAATACATAAATTTATGTAACTTTAAAGACAAACATTAAAGTTCTAGTAAAACAACAATTATTTTACCTTTAAATAAAAAATTTGTAATTTAGAAAGATTTTAGAGAAAAAAAGCTGTTTTTAGATTTTAAGTATCATAATAATTTAAATATAACTTTTATTTAGTAAAAACTATTATCACCGATTAATTATACCACTACAAAATTTTAAAACTATACCTGCAAATCTATATAAACCTCAGCACTATCTATAACTAACTGGAGAAGCAACTCACATTTATAGATATAGAGTACGTTCACCTTATTAATTTTATCACAATCAAGATTTTAATATTGTTAATAATATATTAACATCTATTTACTATAACAAGTAGCCACTAGTCCACTACATTACCTAAGGTGAAATTCTGCTCAAGCAAAATGAACTTTATTGGGTGATCTATATTTGGATCTGGATCTTAATCAATTTTAATGTGATTTAAATTTAATTTATATTATTATAATTAAGTTTTAATATTTTAATAATTAAAATATTAAATTTAATATTAATAATATAAATATGATAAATAATAGAATACAATTCTCATTGAATATTTTTACTCAAAACAGGTCATTGATTACCAAGTCCATAGGAAAACTCCTTATGAAGTAATGAATGGAAGAAAACCAAACATAAAATTCTTTCATGTGTTTTGTTGCAAGTGTTTTGTGCTAAGGAATTTTGGAGAAAGGATTGGCAAGTTTGATGCCAAATCTAATGAAGGAATCTTACTTGGATATTCCCTAACTTCAAAGGCTTTCAGAATCTACATTTTTAGGCTTCAAATTGTCATAGAATCAATTCATGTAACCTTCGAGGATTCCATTCTTACTGGACTCCAAGATAATGGCTTTCATGAAGAATTAAGGCTTGAAAATGAACTATGGGATGATTCTGATGAAGATGCCAGTTATGTACATATATAAATAAATATCCAGTCTCTATTTAAAATTTATAAGATCAAGTGTCAAATATTAACTTAGAAGTTCAATAATTAAGTCATTGATCAAGTCATTGAGTATTGGATTACTTAAAATTATTTTTCAACTAACTAATTTTTCCACTGGTCTAAGTTACAATTTTCCCCGTACATGGCAAAATGGCAGGGGACCGTGTTTAAAAAGGGTAAACTTGTACTTAACCGCCAAATTAATGGTTCAGATTTTAACACCAGTGGATCACATATATATTTACTTTCAGTTTATTTCTCCCCTCATGCGAATCATTGCAAATAACACTCAAATTTCTTTTGCAAAATCTAGTTTTTCTCAAGCTTTCACAGAATTCAAATGGCGCCCAAGGAAATTCAGAAGGTTTGAGGAGCGTTCTTCGTTTCTACCAACACTTATGTTGGCTATTCTGACTTGAGCAAGTGGACAAGGTGTTGCATCCAATGATGGAATTTCTTCTAAATTCCGAGTACTCAATTACTATCTCTGAAGACCCACTGATGTACAAGTCTCTGTTGCTTGATGCATGAACCAGTCCAGATTTCCAAGTTGGAGAAGATGGGGACGAAATAGTTGGAATCAATTGTGTTGTGCAAAGAAAAGAATGTAAGATCTCTCCTGAAACCATAAATGATACTCTTAATCTGCCTAAGGATAATTTTTCTGATGTTAACCGTAGTAACAGTGACCTAATTGCATTTGTTATTAAAGAGGATTATGAATGTGATAGTACTAAGCAATTGAAACTTAAGGATCTAAAGAGAGTAAATTGCAAAAAAGGAATTATCATATCTCTTTGATAGTATCACTAGAGTGTTTTCTGGCAAATGCTCTAATTTTGAAGTCATTACCTCTTTCACCTTAGGGATTGCTTATGCTATGATCAAGAATCTTAAGTTCAATATTGGTGAAATGATTTTTGCTGAGCTAGTTGGAAATTTAGGGCCTAAGAATAATAAGAAGCATGAGATATACTTTGCTAGATTCCTATCTCTAATTATTCTCAAGCAATGCAAAAATTTGGATATGCCTGCAATCAATAATTCCAATAGATAGGAGCTCACTGTGTTCTCCTATGTTCTCTTATAAGCAAGGTTTGAAGCTCTTCACTGACATTGTTAAATATTGTCAATTGAAGACACCATATGAGCTTCCCTACCATATGGCACTGGTAACTTCTAACCCTATTTATACTCCCTCAAATTCTTCTAATTCTGCATCTATGGATAAGAGTCCTACCAACTTTAATCCTTCCATTGATGCACCACTTATTCATCTTACTTGCTCTTACCAAGGCAAGAGGTACAAAAAGACTTATAGATGAAGTTGAAACCACATCAACTGAGGGTGGTGAGGAAGTGGAGAGTTTTCCTGGGAGACACGAGGGAAAGAAGTTGAAGGGGAAGGAAACTGAGGGAAAGCCTAAGCCAACTTCTGTTAAATCCTCCCAAAAGGGTTTAGCTAAGAAAAAGGCCAAAAACACATCCGTAACTATATCTTCCCAACAAGGTATAGTTAATGAAAATAGTCCTAAGGCCAGGACACACTTGAGTGAGGCTACACATACACAAGCCATGGATTCACTGGAAATACCATCAGTGGAACCAAAGAGTGTAGACTTAAGTGATGCACAAGAAAGGTTACACACTACAGCTGTTGATGAATCACCTCCTCACCATTCTATGATTTAGCCAAATATTTCAACTGATTCTCCAATTCCCAATTTTACTATTCCCACTCTTTCTTCAGATGTAATGGATAAAACTTTGGGTTCATTAACATCAAATGCTAAGCAATCTTTATCGACTGAGGAGCCCCTTGGAAATGAAACAATGGACATAGATCCTTCTCAATTCATCCAAACTTCTCCATTTAGAGATCAGTCCATTGTGGATCCCATTGAGGAACAGACCACGGAGATTCCTCATTCTTTGGAGGTTATCTCAGATGTATCAAGGGATGAGAGTGCCACTCTAAATGTTAATGCCTCCCGAAGCACTAATCTTTTGCCCTTGGGACATATTGCACATGGTCCTGTTTCTCCCACAGTTTTGCCTGTGGTAGATGCACTGATGGGACTAGCTCATCAAGTGCCACCCTCACCCAATAGGAGCCCTCTTAGGGAATCAAATTTAAGTGAGGAAGAGACAAAAACAAAGGGAGAGAGGCATGACTATACCCATGAGAGTGTCATAGCAAAAGAAAGAGAGAGTAAGAAAGAGCTTAGAAGCTCTAGCGAGCTGAGGGAGAGAGTGACCTTAGAAGGTTAAGAAAAAGAAAGCAGAGTGAGCATGAATGAGATCCATGAAAAAGAAATGAGTGTGGAAGGGGATAATGTTCTCAAGATAGTATTGGAAATTCCGCAGGATTTTCCCCCTTCTCCTTCAAGTTCCAATGATTTGGAACAATAGGGGAAAATGACTTCTAAAATTTCAATGACTAATATGATATCAAATCTTCATGAAGCTGAATGTGATTTTCCTAGATGAAGATACAACATTTAATAGATCTATAGATGCCTGTGAATCAGATGATCCCAAGAAGAATTTACCATTCTATAACACTCAATGCTACAGTCCAACAAATTTGGTGACTTTGAGCAAAGAGCTAAGAAGGGAGATCAAGAAAACAGATGATGATGGTGTTGGAAAGCTTCTCAGATCTCAATTTATGATGGTGTCAACCATGGATGTGGAAATGAAGAAAATGCAGCACACGATGGGTGAAAAGATGAAGAATATTGAAACTCTTGTAACTGCAATGGTTAACAAGAAAATAAGTCTCAGTATCCTAAAAGCTGCAAAGAATGCAGAGAAGTGTTCTTAAAGCTTGGATGCAAGGGTTCAACAATTAGAGCAAAGCAATCCTCAAATCTCTAAGTCTCTATATGCCATTCTTTCCTTCCTAAAACCTAATGTTGATGCCAAAAAGGGGGAGAGAGTTGGTGGAGATACAAAAGTTGACTACACAAAGTTGACCAAATCTGAACAAGAGATGGAGGATGATTTCATTTTCATGGCCAATATGACTGCAGAAGAAAAAGAAGAATATAGTCTGAAGAAATCTCAAGCTTTAATTGCTAATTTGGTTCAGTCTGATGGCATGGTGAAAAAGAAAACTAGTGGCAAAGGAAGAAGAAGAACTAAGAGAGTTGGTGAAGATCCTGAAGCTGTGATCCAAGCCTCCCTTTCTGCCCAAGATAATATTCTAAAAGAAATTGATACTAAGAAAAAGGAAGTAAATGCAGTAGAAGAGAACGAAGGTAGTGGAAAAGGATGGAGTAGGGGATAAGGGTAAAAGAAAGCTAAAAGCAGGGGAAAAGCCTAAGGCAGTGGAAAATCCAATTTCCAAGAAAGATGAAGAAAAGAAGAAATCTTCTAGAATTGTGATCAATGATACTTGCAAATCTCCCACTAAGCCTTCAGGTCCTCCTCGTCCCCCTCCTTCAAGTGGTTCTCAAAATGAATCAACTGCTCAGGTTCAAAATTCCTCAAGTAATCAAGCTACAAAGACTGAAAGTGCTCAACAATCTTCAAAGTCCTCAACTGAGGAGAAAAAGTGAAATGAAGTTAAAGATGCTCTAGAACCAATCCCTCAAGGTGCTACTACCTACAGGTATAGACTTAGCTACAGATATGGGAGGAAGCTGTATAAAGAAGTCCCTCCAAAATTTGCCATTAATGTTCTACCCAACAGTGAGCCTAAGGGACCAACAAGGCTTTCGTTAGCCAAGCAAATTCTGTTGAGGCAAATAGAGTTTGAATAATTCTTGAACAAGATTGTGGAAGTTCAAGTTCTGGTAAATTATGCTATTGAACAAGAAGAAGTAATTCTGAAGTTCTCTAGAAGGGAAGAGAAGAATAGGGTAATCACATGGGAGTTTTTCAAATGCATTGATGGTTATCAACTCAGCTGTATCAAACACAAAATCTCTAAATCCTCTTTGGGAAGACATCTGTTTAGAAGAGAGTTGAACATTTGCAAAGAGTGATAAATGGTACATGTGGAAGATTTCATGCTCATGGTGAGCCATTGAAGTTTATGTACACTGATTAAGATGGGGCTGAGTAAAATGTCACCTTCAGAGAGATAGAGTTCCTGCCATTAGTTGAGCTGGAAAACATCTTGGAAGAAATCAAGGACTACAAGAATGAGAAAGTTTTAAGGGTCAGGGATTTCATTGCCAAGGAATTGATTAAAATAGAGACAGCTCAGGGAAAATACTTTGAAACTTGCCAATATCCATCCTTGGTGGCAATGTTTCCAAAGTACAATCCAAACATCAATGGAGTTGACTATTATGAGAATGGACAAGTGCACAGTGTGTCATGGTAGAATATGGTGATGTATCCGGAGAAGATGGAAAAGGTTTATAAAGAACTTCAAAATGCTGAAGGGATCACTCTTAGAGCTATCAAGTCTCATAGTGAAAGATAGTTTAAAAGAAGGGATGAAGGTAAAGAAATGTAAGTCTTCTCAATTGAAGCTGGTGGTTTTGATGAGCAGGCGGGTGTGGGTTATGACAACGGAAAAGATTATGATTCTAGAAACAAGAACTTTGTTTCAGTTGGTCAAGTCAATCCTCTAGCTAAAATCTCCAAGCTCATGAGATCTAAGTGATAATACACTTTTCTCATTGATTTTAAGTCTTTTGTATATATCCTTTCTATACCTTGTACAGTTTACACTTTGAAGTTTTATACATGTATAAATTTACATTTGTCTTTTGGTTATTGGTTTTGACATCATCATCAGCAATCGAATCTAAATTTATGCTTATTAAATTGATAATTCATAAATAGGGGGAGATTATTAGATATTTCCATTGCTATCTATAATGATGATGATATCAAAACAGTTAGGAAAATAAGTTATATTACTTGTATAGAATTTACATAACACATTTAAATAAAAGACTTGGTAATCCCAATAGTTCCCAATGTCAAGTTGTATTGTTTAGAAGGTTAAGTATCAATTTGAAGAGTTTAATCTAGCTACAAATCAAGCCTGAAGGGTATAAAAGTGTTAGAAAGCTCAAAGAAAATGAAGCTAAAACTGGCAGTGGAAAATCCAAGAGCAGTGGATACTCCAAAGCAGTAGAACTCCAAAGCAGGGAAACTACAAAGCAGTGGAAAAACCAAAGTAGTGAAAATTCAAAGTAGTGGAAAACTAAGGCCAGTGGAAGTTGTCATCCGTGGATAAAAAGAAGCAGTGAAAGTTTGCATCAGTGCAACAGCAATAGCAGGGCGAATTTCAACTGATCCTAGGTGGCACTTTACAGCTTGAGGATGAAGCCAAAAGTTGTTACAATAGTAGAACTTTATGGAGAATCAAAAGTGGTCCAGAAAGAAAGACATGGGATGGAAATTAACCTGATATGGAAAAGAAATGGTTGTTGTCTCCTAGTGCAGATAAGTGGTCCTCAGATACAGCCAAATGTAGGAGACAAGGAAGCCTGCCTTGCACATGGCAGTTTATATTTAGCAACTGCTTTCTTTTGTATATAATGCCTTGTATTTTCTTTCTTGAACACCAAATTCTTAAAAAGAAGAAGCTCTGTAATATTTCAGAGAGTATTTTGTAGCTTTCTAAGAACAGTACTGTACCTGAGATTGTATTGATTTCAGATTGTAGCAAAGTAAAGCTATTCCTATATTTATTTTGAAAACCTTCAAAAATGAAAGATAACTTTTATATTTCTCTTGTGTTGATTCTTACTGTTTTCATTTATATTGCCTAGTTTTCTCAAGCATTATTCATTCAAGTTTCAAATGCATAAAAAGTTTTAAAAAGTTGTATAGATTTGTATTCACCCCCTACAAATCTAAGTGCATAATCATTGTTAAACGACAAAGCTAGCTCCAACAAGTTAAAATACTGCTAACTCTAGTAGTCTACAAGCTGATCTAGAAGACTTAAGAAGGAAGTACAACAATCTCTTGACGCAAAAAGGAAATGGAAAAGCTTATGTTGCTGAAGGAAGAGATTGGGCTGATTATGGAGAGGATGATAACCAGCAATACAAAAATCTTGGATTAATGGCCTCAACCTCTAGAAAGGTACTCTCATTACTCTATTTTGACAAGAAGAGTTATCATGCTTCTAAATAACTTCTAAATCTCATGAACAATTAGTTAAGGAAATAACCTCTTCATACAATGCCATGACAAGTGTAACCCTGGAAAATGAAAAATTAACAAAGCAAAATACCCTGCTCTCAGCTAGGAACATTTTCCTTGAAGAAGAACTGAAAAGTCATAAAAACATTGAAACTTAACTAGAAAGAACTGCATGTCTATTAAAATGTTCTAGGGAAGTTAAAAAATGTACCACTAAAAAACTTCAAAAGGAAATAAACATCAAGAGGAAGTGGACAGAGAATTTAATGAAAATACAAATGCACTTTGATTCATAAGTTATTAAGCAAACTGAATGTTTGGGATTCGTGAAACAAAGTAAAAGACAAAGACTGACAGCCTTTTATGAAGGAACCAAGCTAAAGAAAATTTACTTCAAAAGAAGTGAAAAGGAATTTAATTCAAATTAAAAAATTTGGGTTAGTTTGGATCCTTATGGTCTTAAATGTGGAATTGTATTTTCTGAATCTGCTCCCTCAAGTGAGGAAATCTACACTGATTGTTCATATCCAAGAAGCATGAGCATAGTTCAAGAAGTGGAAAGAAATTACAAGCTTAACACTGTTGTTGCTAAAAGAAAAAGAAATGGAAAATCTACCAAAGACAAAGCGAAAGCTGAATCTGGTTGAAAAACCTACTGGCATTCTGGAGATGAAAATCACTTTCATTTACTTACACTGCATCTTATGCTCTTAGTAGTGAGTCCATATCATGTGAAGAGAAATCCTTTACTGAAACTAATGAATGCACAGCTGCACATGAGCAATATGAATTCTCAAGTGATGCAGTTTCTTGCTTCAGTGAAGGACAAAGCTCTACAAAGTCAATCACTGCTAATCACAAGAACACACATGCGCTTTATAGAAATCTCTCAACTGATACAGTAATTGACAAGCTAAGTTCAATGTCACTAAGCATGATGATCATAAAAATACTGCACAATCACATGCCATATCAAGAACTGCACTAAAAGTCATAGGAGCCAATATCTCTTGGGTACCAAAGGCAACTTAAATTGTCTTCATGTGTGGAGGGCAATGTGTCTAGAGATGTTTGGGTACTTGATACTGGTTTCTCTAGACACATGATAGGTAGCAAGGCTCTGCTCACTAATTTTATGGAAGAGGCTGCCCATAGATTACTTTTGGTGACAAAGGCAAGGGGAAAGTCATGGAATATGGCAAGGCAATTTCTGGCAATGTGATTTTGGAAAATATGGCATTTGTTGATGGTTTTGGTTACAATTTGCTGAATATTAGTCAGTTCTGTGACAAAGGGTATGAAGCAAAGTTTAATGGCAGAATGTGTTTATTTTCTCTTAAGGATATCGAAGTTCTAGCTCTTAGAGGAATCCAAATTGGTGATGTGTACCAAGCTGAGTTTAATGGTTCAAATAGAACTGAAGTTTCATGTTTCCTAAGGAAAGTTGCAAAGGATGAAGTTTGGCTATGACATAGAAAGCTTTAACATTTAAACTTCAACAGTTTAAATAAGTTAGCAAGAAAGGATTTTTTTGTTGGTATGCCAAAAGGAGAATTCCATCAAGATGAGCTATGCAATATATGTCAAAAGGGTGAAATGAAGAAGACAAGTTTTAGAAGCACGGAAATGTCTTTAATCACCACAGATCTAGAGCTAATCCATATGGATCTCTTTGGTCCAGTTAATTCCATGTCTATCTCAAAGAAAAGATATGCTCTTGTAGTGATTGGTGACTTTTCCAGATATACCTGGGTAAGGTTTCAACATTCAAAAGATGAAGTTCCAGATGAGCTCAAAGAACTGCTAGTGAAAGTAGAAGTTGAAGCTAGTGAAAAGGTCAAATGCTTAAGAAGTGGCAATGGGACTGAGTTCAAGAATGCAGTTCTGCTGGAGTTTTGCAATGAAAAAGGAATTAAGCATCAATTCTTAGCACTAAGGACTCCTTAGCAAAATGGAGTTGTTGAGAGAAAGAACATGACAATAATTGAAGCAGCCAGGACAATGATGAATGAGTCTAAGCCTCCTACTTACTGGGCTGAATCTGTTTGCACTGCATGCTTTGTGCAAAATAGATCACTCGTTGTAAGGAGTAAAGGAAAGGCGGCTTATGAGCTTATGACAAATAATTTTACAAACACATTATTGGGGAGATGAATCTGTTTGGAAGAATTCAGTAAAGATGAGGGAAAGATCGAACGCTATGAAAAATCAAATAATTTGGGGCTTTATCTCCTTTATTTAATCAAAGAACTTCATCTCTTTCACAAATCTATGGATCTGGGTTATAAATTTCTTATCTTTAGATTTCTGATTGGATCAGGGCGTTTTCCTCCAATGTTTTTGAGTCATTTCGTCACTGGAATGCTTGAAAGGTTGGAGTATATATTAAGCACTAAGGTGAAAGATGGGCTTGTGCGGATGACATGTACCGCTCCATCAGAAGGTATATGACCAGCTTCACAGTCTTCTTCTTCATCAAATGCTTAGCATATCTGTCTCCAACTTTTCCTTTTTCTTTACCAAATCCATTTTCTCTTTCCCACTAATTCCTTTTCATTTTCCTTCTTTCTCATTCTTTTCCTTCCCTTCGAATAACTTAGGGGTTAGGATTAGAAGTGCAGTACATGTTCTATAATAGATTTGTAATTGTATGAAAAGAATATTTTTTTTACTTGTGGATTGAATTAATGAAAATGATTTATTTCAGTTGTTTGTGTAATTCTTTATTAGTTGTCATTTTTAATTTATTTTTGGTTAATAAAGTTGCATATATAATCTTTCCAATATCTTCTGAACTCATAGATTTATAGAACTGTTAGATATTGGAAGTGATAATTTATGCAATGGATATAGTATATATATATATATATGTATGTATGTATATAATTATCATAAAACTTAAAATATGTGTACTTGAAAATAAAGGATGTGCAGTGAATCTCTTAATCATAACTGGCCTTAATCAAAACATAAAGTTTATTGGGTATTGCAGTAACTTGAAATGTATGGATATCCAGTGCATTACCTTTAACTTGAGATTGAGTTAAGGGTTAACTCAGAAGAGTTTTTAACATGAATGACCGTACAGTGATTATGACTGATGTGAACGTCTAAGTGTTTGGTGAAATTTTTTTAGTAAAGAATATGCAGTGAAAATTTCCTGAACTAAAGAAACTTCTAAGTAAAGTGCATATTGGATAAGGAAAATGCAGTAAATAGATAATAAAATTCGCAGAACATAAACTTGTTCAAATCCGAAAGAAATATTATGCAGTGAATTTCATTCATACATAACTTGTAAATCTTTTGATTGACTTAAGTAATCAATAATGCAGTTCCCAGCACTAAGATGGTTGAAAGTAAGAAGTCAACTGATCTCAATGCAATAACTTTCATTATTGTTACTTGTAATCATTTAAGATTTATATGCACCTCAGTACAAGGACTGCAGTTCGTTTGTTAAATTAAAAGTTGACTCAAATCAAATACCAGTTACGAGAATGAAATCCTTAAGGATATCACAAAAATATATTTTCTCTCTCATTGCAAGTTTTCCTTTCACTAAACACTAAAATTGTGTAGAACTACACTTTCACTGCATACCTTAGACAATAACAGACTACTTTACACTCTATGGAAATTGCAATTCTTTATATCAGAACTGTTGTATTATCTCAAGACCTTTTGCTGATATCTCTATGGAGAAGTATGCAGTTTTCTGGACCACTTGTGTGCTTACTGAGTACTTGAAGTCCATAAAGGATGCTGAGAAAGAAGCTCAAGCCTAAGCTTATTCTCCTGCCCAAGCATCACATAGGCAAGCCTCAAAACACAAACACAAACCCCAAACATCCTAACTTTCCTCTTCCACTACTAAGGATCAAGTAGTGGGCACTAAAAAGAAATTAATATATGAGCCACACACTAAGGGGGAGTTATTAATAAGAACTGCAGGTGAGGGTGTAAGTGGTAAGCCATATCTAGGGGCCATTAAGATATGCCTTACATTAATAAGATATATCTAGGGGGAGATTGTTGGAAATATGAATCAATATGATGATGTCACTTCATGGCAATATAGTTTTCAATAAGGACTGCATAGTTAATAGTGCAGTACCACATTTATACATGTACAGTTACATAAAATAACTAGAAGTGAGGGCACTACAAGTAAATACAATAATAATACTACAGTCCCAGTACTATCCAGAACATGGAAACTTCACCTAGGTCAACAAAGGTAAATGTGGTGTTCAAGGTTGCTATTACTTTATTTACTTAGTCAACGTAGGGGGGCCAAAAATAGGGGTCGACCCAATTAATTATAAACTGATATTATTTGAATATTATTCCGATCGGACTGGATCCAAATTGAGGCAAAGAAGCCTGAATAATAATAGAGATAAATTCCTATTAATGCCCAATATGACTGGAGGCCCAATACGGCAATAATAATAAAAATATGCGAAAACCCTAATTAAATAAGGGAATGAATCCGGTAGGTAATCAGGTAATGATTCCTAGTCTTGAGGTGCAAGAAAGAGAGAGATAAGGTAAGTGGAATTATCTAACATAATAGGATTCTAATTCTTAATAGGGATCTGAAACCTTGATCTACACCTATATGAAGGGGATTATTTTTCATAAATTAGGTACGCAATTCTAGCTCTCTTTTTTAGAGAATTCATTCATACAGATTACTTATTCTTGCACCCGAGTCCCTCCGGTGGGATCACCCCCCACCGGTTTTTGCAGGTTTTGAGGCAAACATTAAAGGAGCTTGGAAAACAGTTTTCATACCTTCGGAGAGACAGGTATACCTTTATTTTAAGAACTTTATTTTGATCCATCACAGTAAGTAGTTAGGTCTGTCACACTGTTGTGCCATATGAAGTGAAGGCTTAGCTTGCAGATTAAGTTTGCACTTGCAGTCCCCGGAATGAGTTCAAATCTGAAGAGAAGGTTCTACATATGCAAGCTGGATGAAAGCAGACTAAGGAAACAAGGAAAGTTAACTAAGTAATTTTGTCTCATTCTTATTTTAGCAAAGCTTTAGCTATGTATAGTTTTCAAATGTTATCTTTTTTTGTAAATTTTACATTCAGGTTTCGTAGAGAGATATTTTATGTAAACTAAGTGTATTACTTTGCACCTCCAATCTTGGAGAGTTCACGAAGCCTTGGCGAAGGTTAAACCTATCATCATCAATATAATACTATATTGTTTATATATTGTATGTGTTCTTGTGTTTATATGTTATTGTTTGTTTATCAGTTTGGACCACTACACTTTACACATATTTGTTGAACAAGAACTGTACTTGTTCTTGAAAGTTTTAAAATTTTGATAAACTTGCGTACAACTTTTCTTCGTCTATTTTCATTTAACAATTTATATAAAAATTATTGAGTATGCTATTCTGTTAGCGGTTAATATTATCAAAAAAGTTTATCAAAACAAAATTTAAATGTCTAATATATTTAAGTGAAAATATTTAATAACTTTTATTAGTAAATCTGATTGGTTTATCAATTATTACAGGTAAGAACATGAAAGTATTTTTATATATGTTCTCCTTTTCATGCATCAAAACTTTATAAAGAAATATCTGGGTTGTTTATTTAATTTTTTTTATCAGTCTTTAATTTTTAGTTTTCAATTTTTAAAATAAAATTAACTATAGTATTTACTTTTATTCATTAATTTAAAAATTCAAATGTGAATTCAGAATATCACTATGGAAAATTATTAAAAGTTAGAATCTATCTGATACAGTATTGATAACTTTTTATTTTTAATATTAATTCATTTATTAAATAATTTATATTAACAATTTAAAAAAATAAATATAATAAATAAATAATAATTTTAAGAAGACATAAAATTAAAAACCTCAAGGCTGAAACGATCTGAAGTGTTGGCTTATGTTTAATATTTGAAAGAAACTTCGGGATTGGGGCAGCTATATTTAAGATTATCACGAATTTTTTAATTATTTTTAGAAGGTTTTTGAAAAGTTAAATTCAAGTACTAAAGCACGAAATTCCGATTATTAATGGATAAATTTATTTGGACAAAGAGATCGTTCGGGTAGCAAAGCAAGATCATTCGAGTATTTTATATATGTCAATTTGCTGTATAAATTTAAGTATAGACTCAAATTTTATATTTTAATATATTAGTTTTGAATTATATCATAATATTTTAATTTACGATAACTTTTGTTAACTTTTCAGATTATATAATCACAACTCAATATACAAATCTATTCATGTACTTAAATGTTATGAATTACAGTCAATTATCTAATAATCTATAGATAAGATGTAATTTGATTGTACTTAGAGTAATATTAAAACATAATTTTTAAGATAATTTTATTTTATTTAATTAGAAAAACGAGTGATGAATTTCAACTCATATTTTAGATAAATTTTATAAATCTATAATTAATTTCTAATAATAAAAATTAATTATATTTTAAATAATTAATTTATATTCTTATATAAATCAAGCAAAAATCTTGCTTAATTTACCTGTATCTCTTAAAAAATTGGCATCATTTATTTATATTATAAATACATAAAAACCGAGCAAATTAATACTAATTTGCATTTTGGATAAAGATAACAGCTAAGGTGTAATAACAGTTTTTTCAGAAAATACAGTCACAATAGGAAAATTCTAGAGTTCCCGAAATTAATATAGAAATGATTCCCGGATTACACGTGGTTATTATTAATTGGTGAATAATAAATAAATAATGACCCCTGGATTACTTGTAAATCTATTTTACATTTTACCAATCCCTCTTTGCCACATGGCATTCAGGAACGTTTCGGGAACCATTTCGGGTTCCCTAGCATTACTCGTCACAATAATACTCTTATGTCACATCCATCTAATGATTACATAAGAAGTATAACTCCCAAATCATTTACCCTTCACATAATTTTACGGTTTTTCCTCTTTTACTTCACAACATATAAACCTTACTATCAATACGATTATGTTTTCTATGTTTATTAGGCTTAAAAAGAAACAAATCCAGGCTTTAAGATATAGACCTTCATGAGAAGAATCAAATTTATAGGGTCATTTTTGTATGTGATGATGTTTTTGGTATAAGTAAATATGCTTTAAGCTACCGTTTTTTGTTTTGAAGCTAGTAACGGCAT